>APFE030264529.1:153116-190357 GCA_000404065.3 Pinus taeda
TTCCATAGAAAATTTCATGAAAAGTTCTTGAAAATTAAAAGCTATTGTACCTAAGGGTTGTAGCCATTGGACTCCTATACAACATCAGCACCTCCCATTGGAATGGAAAGCATTGGGCTAGTCAATACATATTCTCCCATGGATAGCTTGATATTATGGCACTTTCCAGAGCAATTTATTGTTCCTCCATTTGCAACCATCACTTGACACTCTGGTGCTGGATATAAGAAGCAATTCAATTCTTTTGCTACCTTACAATGAATAAAATTGTGAGTACTCCCTGAATCAATCAACACTATTACCTTTTTCTTCTTGATTTGTCCTTCTATCTTGATGGTTTGAGGAGTGGTAATTTCCACCAATGCATTACAAGATATGGTTGGATTCATTTGTTCTTCATCTAGGCTTTGTTCCTGGATTATATCCTCTTCATTTGACCTTTCTTGCTCCTTTTCTTCTTCCTCTTCACAATCTATGTAGAATAATTTCTTCTCAGCACACTTATGACCTTTAGTGTATTTGCTATCACAACTGTAACAAAGCCCTTTTTGCTCTTTTTTTCTTCCAATTGTTGTGGTGTCAACCTTATAGGTTGTGGAAGACTAGGGGCAACAACACTTCCGTCTTTATAGTTGTGAGTGGTATGCTTCCTGGTTACCATAATTTGCTTTCCATTTTTCTTGCTAACAGAATGCCTTTCTCTAATGAATCACGGTTCCCAAAGGTGAAACATCATGTTGGATATTATGCTTTAAAGTCCCTATGAACACATCAATCCTATGCTCCTCTAGAATATTTTTTACCCTTATGTTCAATTTTTTGGAACTCCTCAATGTGCTCCATTATTGAACCCTTTTGTTTGAGACTTATCAATTGGCTAAAAAAAGTGTTGCTTTTTGTATCCTCATAATGTGCTATCAATTCTTCAGTAAAAATTGTCCAAGTGATAATTGTTTACGAGAGCAAAGCCATTGATACCATACAAACTGATTTGGTTCCAAATATAAAGTTGCAATACGTACCTTTTGTGTGTTTTGCACATTATTGAGATCGAAAATTGCTCCATCTGTAATATCCATGTCGCGGGATCCTTGCCATCAAACTTCCTCAATATCGATTTTTGGAATATGGTGGGTCTTCGATCCAACATTAGAGTCTATGAAATCACGATTAACATTTCTTTTGTTCTCATCATGAGTTTCATTTACTACCCTTTCACCATTAGTAAGCATTTCTTGTGCAAAATTTGTTAAATCTGTCTTCAATTCTTCCACGCCTATCTTCAAATATTCCATGTTTGTCTTCAAATCTATCTTCAAATCGTCCATCTTAGCTTCCACGTCATTCATCTTAGCTTCTATGCCTTTCTTTAAACAATCCATCTTAGCTTCTATGCTTTTCTTTAAACCATCCATCTTAGCTTCTACATCTTTCTTTAAACCATCCATCTTAGATTCTGTTCCTTTTTGTGCAAGTGACACTTGTTGCACTTGGTATCATAATTTTGATATATCATGTTGCATTTCTTCCTCTTTTTCATTAGTCATGCTAGAGCTTTCAGGTTGCTTACAAGGTGTTTGCATTTTCTTTCCTCCAGGCATCAATTATTGATAATAATGCTTTACTATGCCCTTTGAATTCCTTAAAACTAATTTTTCAAACCAAGTTTAAAAAAAAACTACACACCTTTTTTCACTTTGTAGGAGCTTGATATTGAATCTGATGTATCTTTGTAATTTCAGATCATCCAGTTCTGAAATTGTATCTGTAGTAGCCCTCTGTGTCCTCTTTCCAATGCCACCAGTCTAATCCAAATTGGATTCTCCAAGGAAGAGTTATGCTAAATCTCCCACAGTGACCTGATTATAGACTAGTTCAGTAGAGCAAACTTGTACGATGTGCCACGAGTCACTGTTTCGATCTTTGGCTCTTAAAAATATATACAAGAAACTACAGTCTGTCCTCTTTGTGTACCTTCTTACAAAATTTCAATATGATGCTCAAAGAGAAAGTTATGACGATTTTCCCCAGGTCACTTATTTGGAATGTAATTCAGGAGTCTACAAAAAGACCAACTTCCTCAGATCATATCTCCACAAATATAGTCTGAAAAGCTTCGAAATTCGGACCTGAGGTTCAGTGCGATTTCATCTCAAGCGGGGTTTTTATTTTAGCTTCTGAAACGTCGCAGAAAAAAGTTATAGTGAAAATTCCACGATGACCTATTTGGAGCAGTGAAACCCTAGAATCTAATGCTCTGATACCGAATGTTATGAAACCAGCTCACAAAAAGATAAAAAATATAGTTGAGCGCCTTACAATTCAGCCTCTTCGAGGGGGCAACCTCCTTTACATTACAGAAATGAACAATTCTTGGATGATTCAAATGACAAAATCTCCTTTCTATATATAGGAATCTAAGGAGTCATAATATAACCCAACCGACCTAACAATAATAATATAAAGCCACAAAAATAACAATAGATGGATTCTATGGGGCACGGTAATAACAATATGGGTATAATAGGGGCACAACAATATTAATAAGGGATACAATTACAATAGTAATGGGGTAATCACTAGTATTATAGGGACCTGACAAAACACAACACATAAAAAACACATCAACACATATGAATATCAGGATTTTAGGTGGAAACCCAATGTGGTAGAAACCCACCAATGCCGTCGTCTACGTTTTCTTTCTTACTATATAAATAAAATATTCATTACATCTCGTACTGGTCCAGACTCTTACCATAACATAGGCATCCACCTGCAGGATGCTAAAACCTCCACTCATTCTCCTACACCCACTAGAAGGGAGCTACAACCCCTTGATCTTGTTTACTGGCTCCTACGGGAAGGAAGCTCCTACCCCCTCACTAAAGGCTACAACCCTCGGTGCCTTGTGGAACATGTTTCAAAATGTTTCACATTGGATCCACTTGTCAATCAACCATCAAAGCATGCAGGCCACCTTTCATCTAATTTTCACATTGCAACTACATTAACAATAAGCCCAAACCATTCAATTTGAAGATAATAACTGAGACACCACTGAATATCAACTAAATAATTGAACCAACTAAAACACTGAATATTGAATCATCATAACTAGGTCATGCTAATACATAATGAACCATTATTATATCAAGACATAAATCAATCCACTAAATAACTAGTCATAAATCAAGATCATAGCCACACTGTAATACACATAGAAGTAATTTGGAATCATTACAAACCCTGATAAAATTTACTTCATAAATTATAAACGATTGTTCTAAAGAATACCCATGTATATACACTCTTCCTCTAAATACAACCTTTGTACAGATCTAAAATCATTGAACGCTATAACTAAAACACTGCAACACTTACTAAGTTAGAGTAGCAACTTAATCATATATCAAAATTCAGTAGCATCCCTACTAACCAAAATTCCAATTCACAATCAAATCAACCCAGTTAACACTGCTAGATATAGACCATGCTTATCAAGACATCATTGACATACAACAACAAATAGAACAAACATCATCAAGCATCAATTGAAACACTAGTACATATACGCAACACCCATGTAAATATACCAACATATTTAATAAAATTTCAAAGAATTTATATGCAAATGTGATGAACCAGAAACACATATGTACACGAACTTACTGAAGAAAACTAGCATACAGATCTTAAACTAATGAATTAGATCATCGCTACTAATCACAATCATACTTTTCTACAAATTTTACTGTTAAATCATAGATTGCTTCAAGCACATTCAAATAGATCTTGCACCATTAGATATTCAAAGATAAACAAATCAGTCAATTATAACCATTAGTATTCAATTCACTTTCATATCTTCTAGATTCGAGTCATCTCCTTCCTCCCTAGAGCACACCTATTCCATATCATGTCACACATGAATAATCCATTCATTTGCACACCCTTAACTCCTTTATGTTCATCTCCTTATATAGTGTTTTTCCAATAAATCAGGGAAATCCTTTGGTAATGTTGATGGTATTTGTTGATGGGACGAAATAGACATCGCCACCATAATTACTATGGGAATTTACCATGGTAATGACCGGTGGTATCCATATTTCCATGGTCTAGATTATGTACGATACTTTTTCTCACATGACCTGCATATGTACATGACCCTTCTTCATAAGAATCACATATGCTTTTCAAACTCCACATTTCTATCCATCTATAGCTAAACTTTCATTTCTATATCTTGATATTTGTAGTAGTTCCACAATCATCATATTATCACTATTTTTTCATCAAGGACATCTTTGTCAAGTAGGTTTCTATCAAGGACAACACATTAGTCATAATGGCAACAATCTCCCCCTTTGGACTTGATGGCAACAACTTTGGTGTTTGGAAGCCATCTGCAAAACCTGCAATCGCATCTACAAACACCAAGTCTTCTCTCCAAACACCACCAATTCGTCTCTCCAAACACCACCAAGTCGTCTCTCCAAACACCAAGTCTTCTCTCCCCCTTTGACATCAAAACAAAAGGGATAAACTAGTCTGAATGAAGTACTTCCCTTGTAGATCTCATCGTTGTAAGTCAGATATGCTGATATGAACCATGAAATCTACATATTGACCATATGTTGGACCCTTTGAAGATATAAAATAGAGTACAAGACCTAAAATATATGACCTTTCCTATCACCAATTACTATGTTCTCCCATGATTACATCAATCACCCAACATATTGGGTTTACATTAGATCAATGTCCCAAAATAATGAGATTACATACATAGCATGACTTGATCCTAATAGCCCATACATAACTTAATTTTACAATGATTACAACACGGGTCCTTTCATGACCTTTACATTAAGAGACATACATGACATCCATAAGCATAAAAAGTATCTCAACTATGAAGTATATTTGTAGCAAACCATGATAATCTTCAGCAACCATCATGCTCCAAATGTGCATCTTCAACATAATCGTTTTATAGCAGCAACATAAAGTGATATAATAATAGCAGCATGAGCATCCTCAGGACCAATAAGTAATATATCATCAAGCATATAAGACAGTGTAGCATCAATCTTTCCAATATCATCAACATGTGACCAAATATAAAATGATTTCAAGCATCACCAAGTAACTGTAGAAAAATCATAAGATTGTGTAATAAATCTCTATCATCAACTCATCCCTTGACCTCATGTCATCAAGGTCGGCACACTCTCTCCACATATAGGAATATCCATAATCCTTAAGCAACAATACCAATCCCTTGAACCACAAAACCATGGGTAGCATATACATGCATCAATAACATAATATTACCTCCAACATCATAAGCCATTGTAGTAAAATAGAATTGATCAACAACATAATTAACATATTTAGTGGGAATAGAATGCATATATTCATTATCAAGTGTATTAAGCATGAGTAAGACACCATTAATAAATTTACAAAATGTAACTCAAGTAGCATATAGGCATCATTCATAACTTCACCACATGCAATCTATGCATCACTCATAACCCATGACATAATGACAACAACATATATATCTTCTCATCAATGAAAGATGCCAACAAACAATGAGTAAATCATGAACTCATAATCATCAACCAATTTCAAATGAGTGATGCCTAATAAGAGACCATAATGCCAACAATGACCCATTGGAAGCATAGAAGATTCCCCCCCTTGTGTCAACTCTTTATCACCAAGTTTGATCACATTATACCTTTCTCATCAACAACAGAAATAAAAATTTACAAAGACTCAAATTTCATCATGAACCACTATTCTTTCACATATTTCTAAACAACATAAGGACATCATCATCAAATTGTAGTAGGATAATATTAGACCATAAATCCAGTATTGAACTGATGGAAGCATATGTGAAGCTCTCCCTAAATATGTGCCACTTCTTTTTCATCAAAGAGAAGAAGACATGACTGTATAGATAAAAAATTGCATATATATGTGACTATCTTTCATAAGACCCGCGTACAAAATATAAACCGTTGATTTTTATAGCCACTTATCCCCCTGAACGTGTTAAGATTTTCTTGTTCACATTCTCTTCATCAATGCAATGTTAGTAGTCTAAACATCACCAAAATAATATCAAAACAACATAGGGAATCATCATCAAGATACACATGCATATCTCCCCCTAAGATCATACATCATTGATCGTGTGGACCTTGATAATCATCACCTATTTTCCATGAGTTTATATACCTCTCATTTACTTCTACAATTTTTGCTATAAGATTGCATTAAGTAGAGTACATTGTAGTGGGGATCACCTTCTTTTACTTTGAATCTGAAGAAGAGGAACTATACCTCTTATTTCTGCATGAATTCTTCTTTATTAGCACATATGATTTGTGTGCATTTCTAAATCCTATTGCTATAGCCTTTCCAGTGTCTTCTTCTATAACTTTGCATTTAGTTTATGTAAACAAAATTACATGTCCTTTATCAACTATTTGGCCCACACTTATAATATTCTACTTTAGCCATTGAACTAATAATGCATCAATTGCTTTTGTATGCTTATCAAATTTGGATCTACCTTTTCCTAGAACTTTTTCTAGAGCACTATTTCCAAGAAAAACTTTACCATCTTTGTTTTTATTGAGAGACACAAACTTATTATTATCTCCAGACATATGATGACAGCATCTAATGTCTATGTATCATTCATCTTCTTCTTCAAATGAACACAGGGATATACCACATAACACTTGTTCTTCTTTAACATGAGAAGTGTTGGTGGATTCATCTTTCTCAAGTCTTTTGGTAGGGATATTCTTGTCTGGTTACTTTCCTTGGAGGAAATAAACTTGTTGTCTATGTGAAACCACTGAATTGTTCCTACATTATTTTTCTACATGCCCAAACTTGTTGCAATTATAACATCTTACATGACTAGAAAAGGGAGCAGAGGAATCATAATATTTTTGTTTCATATTCCTCGTATTGCAATCAATAGCTTTGTGACCAAACATGTTGCAAGAAAAACAATATCCCTTAAAGAAATATGAGTACTTGGAAGCTTATGATCTTCCTATGAATTTTCTTCTACAATTGGCTACAAAGTGTCCAAAGTTATGATAGATAAAACATTCAAAAACATTGTCCAGAGGATATTATCGATTGATACTTCTATAGTTAGGAGAATATGATTTCCTTTGAAAATTGTCTTTATTTGGTTAGTGGTTTGATTGACTTCTTAATTCTTTACTAGGCCTTTCAGAGTTTTCTTTGTTAACCTCATAATTTCTTTCACAAGCTTGTGATCTAGATTCTACTTTTATATTTTCATGAAAACTAAGACCAAATTTAATGAAGGGAGACCTTTGAATATTAAGAATGTTATCCAAAATCTTAGTACTATCCTGAAATCTCAATTGTTTATCATTTTCTTCTAATTTACCTTTTAGAAAGTTTACCTCAACCTCTAGTATTTTACATTATTCTTCCTTTTCCAAATATTGTTTCCTCATTCCTTCTTCCAATTTCTCTCTTAATTCGATAATATCTTTCTTCAACCCGTTCTCTTGTTATTCAAATACTTGGAGTGGCCCTTCATTTTTTTTGTTTGACTTTTAGAGCTTTGATCTTAGAGAGAAGAACTCAACTTCAAGTCCTTCACAATATTGTTTAGATTTTGCTGCAACGTTTACCAATTTATCATGATCCTTGTTCTCATATTCCTACAACATATTCTTAAGATTGTTAATCCTTTTCAAAGAAAAAGCAAGTTTTCTTCTATGATTAAGTACTTCCTCTAACCTATCTTCTTCTGAATCAGTAACTCCGTCTGACATAACAAAGGTTGTTTTATTATCATATTTATCTTTTGACACATCATTATTTTCTTTAGAAACGATATTACATGTTGGTTCTCTTGATGAACAATCTTCCTTTGTTTTTCCTTCATGGATTGCCTGCATATTATCCCATACTTCCCTTGCAGTTGCATCATACATAACCTTCTCTAATGTTGAATCAGGTATGTTATAAATGATTTCATTCAATTCCTCATTATTCTTTTGCAATTCTTCACTTGATTGGGGAGTTTTAATGAAACCATTACATACTAAATGCTAGACATTAGATCCAAGGTCCATTAACTTAGACTTTATCTTTTCTTTCCATTCTTGATATTTACTATCACTAAGCATAAGAAGACCTTTATTCTCCATTATTTTTTAAAATGTTTTCTCTTTAGAATGATTACTTTCACTTCTACCCATGACAACAGTTTTAGTTGATTCATTGTCATATTCACTATCATCATTATTACACAAACAAGGAATTGGACCACAATTAGAAAAAAACCAGTACCTAATAATTCTTTGTCACTATCTTCTTCTTTATTAATCAATAGAAAGTGGGGTTCTCTTGAATTTGAATATTTTTTGACATCTATTATTGCCACTATATATGACATATCACTTTTAGTGCCACTTCTTTCCCATTGTCCCTAATCCACTCCCAAGTGGTTAAGCTTCTATTAGAGCGACCTGCTCTAATACCAATTGTTAGGAAAAATATTGGGGGGTGGTAGGAGGTGAATCAATATTTTTAATTCACTTTAACTTCCAATTCCACATTCATAATTCTATATGTTATTTTTATTCATGGAACTTGAGTGTATATGCAACTTTAGTGAATGCAAATTGTGTATGTTCATATTACTTATTTTTTTAGAACTTCTATCAGATGTTTAACTTAATCACTACATTATTAGTTCATTAGCCATCCATTATGCAGTAAAGAATAGATAAATCACAACACATAAGAAACGCATCAACACATATGAACGCCAAGATTTTAGGTGGAAACCAAATATGGAAGAAAACCATCATTGTCGTCGTCTCTGTCTTCTTTATTATTATATAAATAAAATATTCATTAGATTTTTTACTGGTTCAAACTCTTACTAGCATGCAGGCACCCACTTGCAAGAGGCTGCAACCTCCACTCATTCTCTAACACCCACTGGAAGGGAGCTACAACCCCCTGATCTCAATTACCAGCTCCTATCGAAAAGGAGATCCTACCCCCTCACTGAAGGAAAAAAACCCTCAACACCTTGTGGAAAACGTTTCAGAATGTTTCACACTAGATCCACCTATCAATCGACCATCAAAGCATGAAGGCCACCTTTCATCAAATTTTCACACTAGACCCACATCAATAATAAGCCCAAACCATTCAAATTGTATAATGAATCACAAAATATTAATAAAATGGTTGAGTCACCATTGAATAATAACTAAATCACTTAAGAAACTGAAACATTGAATATTGAATCATCATAACCAGATCATATCAATGCACAATGAACCAAAATTATGTCAAGCCATAAATCAATCCACTGAATAACTAGTCATAAATCAAGATCATATCCATACTGTCCTCAACACATAAGTAATCTATAGTCATTACAAATCCGGATCAATTTTACTTCATAAATTAATGTGGTTGTTCTGAAGCACACCTGTGTATATATGTTCTTCCTCTAAATACAATCTACGTATAGATCTCAAATTATTAAATGCTAAAAACTGAAACATTGCAACACTAACTGAGTTACATTAGCAACTTAATCACAAATCAACATTTTGTAGCATCATTACTAACCAATATTCCAACCCACACTCTAATCAACCAAGTTAACACTACCAAATACATACCATACTTATCAAGACATCATTGACATACAACAACAAATAGAACATACATTATGAATTGTCATCATCAAGCAGCAATTGAAACCCTAGTACATATACACGATCTCCATAAAATAGATATGCATGTGCATGTGATTACCTTGCATAACACCCACGTATTTATACCAACATACTGAATAAAATATCACAAAAATTATACCCAACTTTTCTAAAAAAGATCCACGTATGTACGCAACCTTACTAAAGAAAACCAATGTACAAATATTAAACTATTGAATCAAACCTTCGTTGAAAATCACAATCATACTTTCTGCAAATTTAATTTTTAAATCACAGATCGCTTCAAACACATTCAAAAAGATCTTGCATCATTAGATATTCAAAGATAAAAAAATTATTCAAGTATAACCATTAGTACTCAATGCACTTTTAGATATTCTAAATATGAGTCATCTCCTTGCTCCCTGGTGCGCACCTATTCCACATCAGATCACACATGAATAATCCATTCATTTTCACACCCTTAACTCCTTGATATTCATCTCCTTATATAGCTTTCTTCCTTTTCCAATACATTAGGAAAATACTTTGGTAATGTTGATGGTATTCGTTGATGAGATTGAATAGACATTGTCGCCACAATTATTATGGGAAATTACCATGGTAATGAGCCCGATATCTAGATTTCCATGGTCTAGATTATGTACGCTATTTTTCTCACAGGACCTGTGTATGTACGAGACCCTTCTTCACAAGAACCATGTATGATTTTCAAAGTTCACATTTTTTATCCATTTGTAATTGAACTGTAATTTCTATATCATGATATTTGCATTAGTTCCACAATAATCATATTATCACTATGTTGACATCAAGGACATCTTTGTCAAGCAGGTTTCCATCAAGGACAATACATTAGGCATGATGCCAACAAAAGGAAGGCAAAGGATTCTGGTGTTGAGATGCCACTATGATGTGGCATGGATGAGGACCCCACAAGATCTCAAGCATTTTCAAGTTATTAGAAGAGAAGTCGAGGGACCTAAATGTTGAGATCCCAGTCAATGACATCAACTTAGAGGGGATATTTTCTTTTCAAATTTGAACTCAAAAGTGAAAAGGGCCTTGAAGAATGTGAAAGAGAAGGCATGATGCATGCCAAGTGTTGAGGGAGATGAAACAATTCAATTTAAGCCCAATGAGAACTAGGGAAAACCCAAAAAGTTTAGGAATTTGAGATTTCTCTTATAGAAAAAAAATGATCACAAAGGAGGATTTTGTATGTTTGAAATAGTGATGGGATATAATTACAGGTGAATTGACTCATTCAAAGAATTTGATATGAAGAATTTATAATTTACATAAACAATTTAGCTAAAGGATAGAGCATATAATCACTTATGCGGGGACAGCAACCAAAGCTCATATTGGAGCATTGAAGCAATAAACGTAAATATGTCAAGTAGGATAATATGCCTACCAACCTAGAATTTTTTATAGAGGTAGGAAATACCTTAAGAATTTCAAAATAAATTAATAGGTCCCCTACAAGAAAGAACCAACATGATGGCTAGGAGTATGGATGATATTCAACATTTCTACAACCATGAAGAAGAATCCAACCATGAATAAGGGGCCAAATCGATGAATTTGAGCAAGAATCATGCTAGAAAAAATTCTAATGGGCATGGAGAAGATAGGTCGGAGGATAGAGATTTGGTTGAAACTATAAGGAGATTCAAAATGGAAGTTCTCAACTACAAAGCTAATGAGAGAACAATAAAATATTAATACCCATATTTCATAGAATCTGAACAAGTTGTAAAGGAGAACAAACCAGGGGTCTAATTCTTAGTAGGTAGAGTAACATGACTCATGAATTAGGGGGCAAGGATGTTGGGGGTTCAAGGAAATCTAAGAGTGTTGTTGGGAATTTTCATTATGCAGCAAGAAAACACACTAAGAGAGCCCATATCTCCTAAGGATCAGAAAGTAGTTTAAGCAGGTCACTGGTAAGGTAGTCATGAAGAAAACCAAATCTAGATAGTTTGCAAGGGGAACTTGAAAAGCTCAAGTCACCCACCTTCAATGGTGAGCATAAGAAGGGAGAAGAGGTTGAAGCATGGTTGTTGGAAATAAAAAAGTACCTTCAGCTACATGATTATTCCTCAAATTCAGAGGCAAAGTTTTCCATCTATCACATGAATGGAAAAACAAATCTATGGTGGGAGAAGCTCAAGGAAGTAAAAATGTTGGATGAAAAGAGGATTTCATGGAAGAAATTCAAAAATAATTTCCAAATAAAGTACATAACTGAAAATTATTATGAGAGATCAAATGTAAGAGTTCTTAAAACTCAAGTTTAAGATTATGATAATGGAGGAATATGGTAGGAAATTATTAAATTATTGGGGTATTTATATTTTATCAGAGATAAAAAGTTGAAGATACAAATATATATGAGTGGATTTCCTCCATTTTATGGAGACAAGATTAAATTTGATGAACCAAAGACCTTATAAGAACCTATGGGGAAGGAAGAGTACCTATATAAGCAAGGAAAAGATAAGCCAACTTTCCTAAGAGCCTGGGATGATAAGAAAAGAAAAAAGGTGGAGCAAAGGAAGAAGGGGTTCAAACCTCTAATATTAAAAAACAATTCTCAGGAAAATCAACAAACTCAACTAGGCCATAATGAACTAAATAGTGTCACTTTCTTAAATCAAAGACCAAAATTTCAACCCATTAGTTGTTGGGGTTGTGGAGAAGAGAATCGGTATAGGAATTTCCCACACAAAGAAGAAAAATTAAGACTATACATCAGATCCAAACAGATGATAAAATGGAATATATGGGCATATACCAACAATCTATGCAACAATAGACAACAAACAAGATGAGCACTAGGCACACATGGTTGAAGTAGAAGGTAAGTTAAATAATTATCCCATTGTTATTTTAATTTATTATGGAGCTAACAATTGTTATCTTAATCCTTAATTGGTTGAAAATTTTAAATTGAAGAAAACCAAGCATATTAGAACTTGGTTAATTTAGTTACCTACAATAGCTAAAAGAAGAATATTTGGACCACTAAAAGAATTTCCCATCAACATGAATGAGATAGAAACAACTGCACATTTGAACATAATATCATTAGGATCATATGGTTGTCTAATTGCCATGGATTAGCTGGAAAAGCATCATGTGATACTAGAATATTACAACAAAATATTTACTTTCCTTGATGAAGGAGAAAAATAAAGGCAAGTGTAGGGGTATTAAGGTTGGTTTTTGTTAGGGAAATATCGGCTATGCAACTAAAAAATCGTTTTAGAAAAGGGTGCCAAATTATGCATCTCACATGGAGGATATGCTTGAGCACTAGGAACCAAATTGGAGGACCATCCAATCCTTAACGAATATGAGGATGTGTTTTGTAAAATTCTAGGGTTACCACCTAAAAGAGATGTTAACATCTCTATAGACCTGGTACTTGGGGCTGCACTGGTGCCCAAAACACTATACATGATGAGCACACCAAAAATCAAGGAATTACAAATGGAACTAGAAGATCTTATTGAATGGGTACATACACCCAAGTTTATCACTGTGGGGTGGCCCAATCTTATTTTTTTTAAAGAAGGATGGTACAATGATACTTTGCATTGAATTTCATCAGATGAACAAGGTTACAGAGAAGGATAAGAACCCATTTCCTAGAATAGATGATTTGCTTGACCAACTCGGGGGCCAAAAGTATTTTCTAAAATTGATTTGCGTTCGGGATATCATCAAGTAAGGATCAAGGAATATGACAACAGTAAGACAATATTTTGAATTTGATATGTCTATTATGAGTTTGTAGTGGTGCCATTTGGGTTATCTAATGCACTAAATGTCTTCATGTGCCTCATGAATGAGATCTTTCGAAATTATTTAGATAAGTTTGTTATTTTTTTATGGTATCCTCATACATTCTAAACTTGAGGAATATCATGAAAACAATTTAAGGATGGTGATATAGGTACTTAGAGAGCATCAACTATATTCCATGTTGAGCAAGTGCTCATTTTACTAAGGAACGATTAGTTATCTGGGTCATGTTATTTTAAAACAAGGGATAGTAGTAGACATAGAAAAAATTAAAGAAATTGAAGAGTGGATAGAACCTTAAAAAGTAACAAAGGTAAGGTATTTTATGGGTTTAGTAGGATATTATAGAAGATTTATTGGAGGGTTCTCGAGGATAGGCATCCTTTTACTTCCTTGCGGAGAAAAGGTACAAATTTTCACTGGTCTCATAAAAGTGAATATGGCTTTCAAATTTTAAAGAGGTTGTTAATAGGTTTTCCTATATTTAAGATAACTGACCTAGATGAAGACTTTCTTGTGTGTATAGATGCATGTAAAGAAGGACTTGGAGGAGTTCTCATGTAGACTAGGTATGTTGTATGTTATGAATCCGGGAAGCTCAAGGAGCATGAAAGGAATTATGTCACACATGATTTGCAGTTGAACTCCATTATACATGCCTTGAAGACGTGAAGGCATTAACTCATGGAAAAGAGGTTTGAGTTAAGAACTTACTATAGTCGATTAAAGCATTTGTTTGGAATAACACATTTAAATGCCAAAAAAATCAGTTGGCTGGAATTTCTGGATTATTATGACTTTGAAATTAAGCACATAAATGGAAAGGAAAATAGAGTGGTTGATGCAGTTGGTAAGAGAGTGCATGAAATGCATGTTACAACCATAAGAACATGCAAATCCGATTTAAAAAATAGAATTTTAGAGGCTGGGAATTTAGATCATTAATACAAGAAAATAAAAAGCAGCCTACAAAAAGGTGAAGTGCAACCCAAATATAGGAATTATGAAGTGGAACAAAATGGATTTCTTTTGTAGAAGGGTAAAAATCAAATTTAGAGGCTAAAAAAACTGGTAATAAGTGAGATGCATAGAGTTTCATATGTTAGGAACCCAAGGTGTAAAAAGACAATCTCAATAGTTAGAAAATAGTACTTTTGGCTAAGTATGAAGGAATAAGTTGTTGATTATATATCTAGGTGATTGGAATGAAAAAAGGTTAAAGCTAAGCATAGGCTCCCATTAGGGTTTCTGTAGCCAATACCTATTTCATAGCAGAAGTGGGAAATTGTTTCCATTAATTTTATAACAAATATTCCTATAACAATGAAACAACATGACTCCATCACGATTATCGTGGATAGAATCACCTGGAATTCCCACTTCATTCCAATGAATTCAACGCACAAGGAAACCAATGTTGCTAATATTTACATCTAGGAAATTTCCAGGTTTCATGGTGTGCCCATAGAAATTATTTCAAACAAATATCCCAAGTTTATGTCCAATTTTTGGACAAGCTTATTTAAGAGAACTTGGAGTCATTTAAATTTTAGTACAACTTACCATCTAGAGTTAGATGGTCAGAGGAAAAGAGTTAATCAAATTATTGAAGACATTTTGAGGCTATCTATGATGGACAAACCATAAAAATGGGAAGAATATTTTCAATTTGTGGAGTTTGATTATGATAATGGGCATTAATAATCTTTGAATATGAGCCCATCTAAAGCCTTGTATGGAAGGAAATGCAACACACCAATGAGTTGAGGAAACCCAATTGACAGGGCCATTGTTGGTCTAGAATTTCTTAGAGAAATGGAGGAACAAGTGGAAAAAAATAAACAGTATTTGAAGGCTTCCTTAGACAACTAGAAAACTTATGTAGACAAGAACATGTCAAACAGGGAATTCAAAATTGGAAACCATGTCTTCTTGAGGTTGAAGAAAAGGAAAATTTCCCTAAAATTGGGAAACTATGCAAAGTCAACAATGAGAAATTGTGAATACTTTGAAATCCTAGAGAGGATTGGTTTGGTTACATATAGGATTGCATTACCAACATCCATGCACATTCACAATTCTTTTCTAGTTTGATTTCATAAAAAGTATGTTCTTGATGGTAACCATGCAAGTAATTGGAAAATGATTTAGGTGGATCTCGAGGAATACCTTAAGGTCCAACAAGTGTAGATTCTAAATTTGAAAGTCAAGGTGCTTTGGAATTGAGTCACCACCTTAGTAAAGGGTGTAGTGGACCCATTTCGATCTTGAAGATGCTACATGGGAGCATGAGGAGGTGAAAAGGGAGGAATACCCTCATATTTTTGGATAAATATTGTATATATATGTATACATATTTCACTAACTAATAAGGAGAAGGAGAATATAACACCCATGTTTGACCATTAAAATGTAAATAACATGTATATGTGGAACTAGGATTTTGGGTTGAGGAAATATTTTGAGGGTTGCTATGTCAAGTGACTATGTGTATATGGGTTATAGGGGTTGTTGTACCTATATGTATCAATGTGTTGTGTTTTGTGGTTGGTATGCATGTGTTCACAGGTTTTATATTTTAAGTCTAGAAGACTCGGTAATGTAATTATCTAACACATGAATATTAATAAAATAAAATTGCTATAGATTGAAAGATGAAATGAGAACATGGGGTTGATACTCCATGGATGAGTTAAATGGGTTCATATTATTTAAATAATTATTAAAAAGGATCCCATGCATATAACTAAGGCACATGAGGTGGCTTTGGTGAATGCCAAGTGGAGAAAAAGAGGAATGCATATATAAAGAGGTATGTTTGGTACTGTGAAGAATTACATAGGGGGGATTCATGCATGGGTACAAATGATTCTTTGGATGGATTCTAGAAATATGGCCATGAAATCATGGTGATAGTGATGAAATGAAAGCTTGTAAGGGTACTTAGAAGACCCAGAGGGTAGTGGAACTCTTGGAAGCCACAAGACTATTGGTTTGAGGCTGTTAGAATTGGTACCTTGAATGTATGAGGCCTGAAAGGGTACCTAAATTTCTTGTGATGGTATTGTAACTCCTAGAAGCCATAGGACTATTGGTTTGAGGTTCTTGGGTCTGGTACATTAGTTGTGTTAGGCCTAGAAGGGTATCTGGAAGGCCTATAAGGGAAGTGGAGCTCCTGGAAGCCACAAAATTACTAATTGGAGGCTACTAAGCTTGGTACCCTGGGTATGTGAGGCTTTGAAGGGTACTTGGAAGTCATATTAGGGTAGTGGAATTCCTGGAAGCCATATGACTACTGGTTGGAGTCTGTTAGGCTTCGTATCTTGGTTCGTGCTTGCTGATACCTGGTACCAGGTTTAGGGCAAGGTGTTGTTGATGCTCCATGGATTCAAATCCGAAACTCAAGGATGACCTATTGTTGAAATAAGAATAACAATGTGGTCAATGCATGGGTGGAATTTTAAAGACTTGTAGCTAATTGCACAAATTAAAAAGATAATTATTATATTCTATCATGTTTATTTCCACTACAATAATTTTGTATATATGTGTGAATGAAATATATTTGAATATTAGCTAAGAATCATATTTATTTGAGAATATGCATGTGCATATGTAGTGAGTTTAAGTATGCATTCATATATGCATTTTACTAGGTAGGAATTTCCCCAAAAATGTACAATTTTATAGGTCATAGGTTACCAGAGGTAGTTGGCATCGAATTGGGCCTCAACAGGATGATGGATAAGCCAACAGAGGGTGGGTGGTAGGTTATAATCTACCTTGGATAGGTGTAAATACTTCATTACTTTTCTGTTTATGTAGCATCCTTTTTCCATTTAGTCAGGGCTTTGTGTATGCTTATCTTATTGAATTTTAAGGAGTCATTAGAAGTATCCCTAATGTATGATATAACAATTTTACACATGTTATCATACTAAGTGTTGGTTGTATTATTCTTCTTTTTATGTAACACCTCGATAGAGAATTTTATAATAGATTTAGAGAGAGTTTTCATCAAATTATGATAGAAGCATTCAATATTGGACTTATAAGCTAAGTAATTTAACTCACTATTTATGTCCTTGGGAAAATATCAACTTTAGTTTTATAAAAAAGAAGGTGCCTTTAATTATTAGATTTATTTTCAATGGATATTTTGTGCATGGAAAAGTTTGGATTTAGGGTTAAAGTTCTATGATCAGAGTTAGGATCATTGTCATTTAAAAGGACAAAAAATATTATTTGGTTGGATATTTGGATATTTGATATCACATAATCCATAAAATTGATACCTAGACCATGGATACAAGTGTTATTCTTTGACTTCAACCACTTCATTAAACCATTACAAATTATTACATATTGAGAATTGGAGAGCTTGATTAACTCAGTTCCAAACAAATTCTCAATTAAGTCTTTAGAGTTATTTGTTAGCTTAAACAAGGTCTTTTCCTAGCCAAAGAGGATTAGGGTTTGAATCATTGCTTAAAACATTAGCTTGATTATTTTTTGTTCTATCATTAAAATATCATAGTAGGAGGATGCTACCTTCATTTCTCAGTCTATGAATATCTTGTTCTAAGTTTAGGTAAGGACAATTCTCATCTAAATTATTTTTCTTATAAAAGGTAGAATTAATAATTAGAGGAAAATTATCAAGACAAGGTAACCTATAAGTTAACCTATGTAACAACCTCGGGTTAAAAGTTCATGCAATAAAGTTAATAAAGGAAAAATAAGACCAAGATCATGGGACACCTATTCCAAGCTTAATGTTGGGCAAACCATCCTAATGGGTGTTCATTTGGTTTATTATGGCTAGGCGAAATTGGCAAAGGCTTTGAAAAGGAAAAAAATGTATCTTTGGAATTTATTTAAGAAAATAAAGGAAATTAGGATAAAAGGGAGGTGAAAGGTCATAGGTTTCATGTGAAGAGGAAATTGAAAGAAAAATAGAGAAAATGAAGAAAATAGAGGCTTCAATGATAAAAAAGGCTTATGAGGATCAGTTCATGGCTTTTTCAATTGAGCTTTTTGTCATTTTTTTTTTTTTGCGTCACTCTCAAAGAGGAGAAGAAAAGGAAGAAGAAAAGGAAGGACAAGGAAAGCAAACAAAGGACACAAAAACCAAGGAAAGAAAAGATTAAGTAGCTTCCACAAGAATACTTGCAAGTAACAGGTTGCATGTATGATTTCCTAGATAGTCTTGGCATGCATAGTATATGCATGTGTATATTTGGTTTATTTTTTGTCGTGGAATGGATTTTGTCAGGTTTTGATAGTGGTTTCAGTCTTCCATTTCCATTTCTCGATAGCCATGGTGTGATGTGATTCTTTCTCGGTTGATCTTTAGATTGTCAATAGGTGTTGGATCCGAGTAAGGTGGTCCCAGGAAAATTCCAGAGGGCCTAGGAATCCCTTGATTGGTAATGGAGGGATATATAGTAAATCCTCAGGGTGGAGATGGGAAAATTCCTCAAGTTATTGGTGAAGAAATTCTAAGGCATCCAAGCTTGGCTTGGTTTTATGATATCGGGACTAGTTTAGGTGAGATCATGATATGGTGAGGGAGGAGGTGGTTTAAACTATGGATTCCCTTGGTTTTTTATGGATTGGTTTATTCCATGAGATCCCACATTCTAGTAGAATATGGCACGAGGGTGATTGGCTGAAAGAAAGACTTGGTTCAACTCAATTTATGGTCGGGTGGTATGTGGAAGTCCCTGACTTGGTTTGCCTTTGCATATGGTTAATAAGAGCTAAGTTTATCTTGTTTTTTATGAGTAATTATACTTGTTATTATGTGGCTTTAATAGTTTTTCTATAATTGATATTTCTTTGGTTATATGTTGGTTATAAGCATGGTTATATGACATATCTAAGTATGGATCTTATCATATTTTCATTAATGAATGATTGGTTAATGAATGCATGACCTAATTGGTGTTATGAAAACTATTGTGAGAAGGCATTGGTCCTTCTTGTTAAACTCCAGATAATATTTGGATCCCTATGTTTAGATTTTCATTCATGACCTATAGGTTGCATGTTTATCATGTGTTTGATGGAATTTCAGTCTTGGTTGGGAGGGGTCATGTCAAGTCTTGGTTCATTTTTTTGTTTATAATATTTATTTCTATGCATTTATCATTTTTGGAATTTTCATTGAGTTATGGGCAAAATATTGAGTCCTAGCCTAAAAAAAGTGGCTCATAATTTGGGGTCACTGGCATAAAACTATCTAGAAAAGTCCACAATCATAGGGAAGTAGGCCTATGGGAGTGACTAGAGGCTTACAATTGCTTGGAGTCCTTAGCAAGGGAGTGAATGAGGCTCTAGATCAGTGAAAAAAAAATTTAACTTAGGAGTTGGACACCTAGAGGGGTTGGGTTGCTCCTGGAGTTCTTGTAGCACCTGAGTGAAGTCGTTAAGGTATTAAGTCCTGAACTCCATTTCCTCAAGGTCATATAGAAGGTTGAGTCTTGTCATAGTGACCCTAAGCTCATGTTTACCCCAGGTAAACTAATTAAAGTGGGTAAATGTGGGAGGAGGGTGTTATAGGGTGGTATTAGAGCATGTTTCAACACTTGGAATGGATGGACGAAATGCATGTTGTTATGCATGCATTGTCATGATTAAGGTTTTTGTGCATGAGGTCATTGTATGCAGTTTATTTCATAATTATTCCATTGGTATGTTATCAGGCTAACATTTCATCGAGATAGAGCAAGAGATGTATATCATCAGAGCAAGGTTGCAACACTAGACATCAGGGTAAGAGTAGATCATCATACAGATTTGTATGTTGGCATGTAGGTGTGTTTATTAATGGTTGTTATATGCATTATCATTATGTGAATTCCTGTCATTCTATTTTTGTTGTGGTTGGATGCATGATAGATGTTAATCAAATAGTGTGGTCATATGCATATGTGCCAGACAGTCATGAATGGTAGTAACTTGTTGTTATTTGCATTGTGATCATATGAATGGTGATTATGGTTATAACATTTACATAATTATGTTATATGTATTGTGTTAATCTATATTGGCTTGTGCGGATGTTTATGGTTATGATATCCATGTATGAGTTGATATATTTGTGATTTTGTGTCGTACTAATCTAGATTGAGATGTGAAAATGTGATAGCCTCCCTTGAGATATATTGAGGTATGAGTTTGATTATGCCATCAATTTGGTTTATATAGCATGTTATGTTTACAGGTTGTATGTATGTTTGATTAATTGCATGATATGTGTATGTGTCTATAAGATTGCATGAAGGAATGATCTTATTTTAAGACGATTTTATTAACACATTATGTACTAAGATAGCTTATATGCACTTGAGTGCAAGTGGGTGCTAGTTGTAGTATTATGATTAATGATTGTGAATTAACTCTTGATTATAACATTGTTGTTAGTCTTGGTAAAGGTTGATTTCAAAATTAATAGATATGATGTCTTGATATTTTGAACATGTGATTGACATGTGTGAAGAGTTGTAGGGTAACATGCTTGGTGTTAGCATGACAAGCAGATATTTGGTTAGTTTATATGACTAACAATTGGGTGATATGATCGTGCATAATAAGACTCAATTGCAGCAAGGTAAAAGTAAAAGAAAGGAATTCCAATTCCAAATGAAGGAGTGCTTTTCATGAATAAACAAAGTCTTCTTAACCCTAATCATGTCTGACGTTATTAGGATATATGTTATATTCATAAACATGTATTTGACAAGTATAACAACTCACTTCTAGTTATAGTTGGATCCATCAAGGGAATTGGAGTCTCTTGAGAGATGGCTTGGATTTGTTCAACAAAGTAAAGTAATCGGTATATTTTTATTTTTATTTATGCACTGATAGTTATGTGTGTATGGTAATATGATGCATGGGATTACATGGCAAAGAGACTTACATGAAATTTGAAGAAGGCTTAGGTTGAGATTCCCTTGGAAGAATTGGGAACCCATGGGGATTGAGCCATGGTGTTTGTTTCTAGTTTTGTGCTTTTGGTATTTTGTGATTTGTTTGCACTTGATTTGTAGTTTTTTATGTCTCATGCATGGGCATGCAACTTTTTTTATGGTGTCATGTTTCTATTTGTTTTTATGGTTTTCTTCTTGGTTTCTTTTGGTTCTCATCTTTTATGTTTAAGGGTCTTGGGAATTGGTTGGGAAGGAGGAAGCTAATGGAGCTTGGGGAGAGCCGAATGAAACCCAATATGTAATGTAAGGCATAGATGAAGCTTGGTGCATAAGTAAGGGTAGTTGAAGGAAAAAGTATGATAGCCGGTTGGATTGATTAGGTCCATTGGGATAAATGGATGATGACAACACAATAATGAGAAAGGTAACAAGAAAGGTAAAGTAAATAGATTTGGGGAGTCATATGTTGTAGCTAAGTTCAGAATTGTCATTCTCAATGCTTTGCATGTTGTGCATGGATAAAGGAAGTTCTCTTAACCTTGACCTTATGATATTGGGTGATTATGTTTTGATCGTGATTACGCTGATGATTACATGTATATATATGTATGTATGTATTTTGTTGTTTGAAATGGTTGTTAGGGATCATTCTTGTTGAGGAATGATTGCTTAGGCAAGTGAATGCCATGAAGAGGCTCTCGATCTTATAAGTAATCAAGTGATAAGAGTACCCCGACAAATCTATTGATCTAGGTAGATATTGGTGGCCACCCGCCTATCCCACTTGGACCCCCACCATTGTTACTTTAAGTTTTTCAGTTTCCTTATTTGTAGCACAATTTACTATTTTTGGCAATTTTTTGAGTCCTGAACTCCTGGAGCCGTTTTGAGACCCTAAATAATGTTTTTTGGGAAAACTGGTCAAAATTTGTAGTCCTCGGATAGATATTTCTAAAGAGGTATTTTTCACATCAAACAGAGATCATATGCCAAAGTTATGACCCCGGGAAGTTGATGTACCAATTTACCCAAACGAGGACAATAGTTTGTCGCTTCATCTCCTAGGGTTAAATTTTTGGATGTTTAGGGTTTTTCGTTGTTTCTCAATAATAGATAGGTCTTTGAGCCTCATTGTAACAAAGTTTAGAGGCATGTAACCACCACATCTCTTCTTAGATATAAGCTACCATCGCTTGAGCTAGTCTTATTTCCATTCTATTTGTAAGCATATTTCAGTATTTGATATTAATAAAATGAAGTGTTATTTCTATTGTATCTTTGTATTTATGGTTGTATCTACAATTTTTTGTGTTCCTGTTTAAATCCAAATCAGTGGTATCAGAGCGGTCTGCTCTTTCTCTATTTTTCTTTGCATGTCCCCAATGAGGTCGGGATATAAGGAGTTAGGCTCGATCTGGTTGAACGTTTGGAAGATTAGCCTCGCAAACCCTGACGTCTGCCCATGGGGGAAGAAAAGAAAGACGAGGGAGTAGGAGATGCTATCAAAATATTGCTCGAGGAGGCCCTCAAGAAACAAAGGAATGTGATGATAGATAACTTTTCCCAGATCCTTCAACGGTTTCTCACTGATGGCGCATCCACATCCAACAACCACTCTGGAGGCTCCACTCCTTTTAAGGTACAAGTAAACTTTGAAATTCCCATATTTGATGGCCAAATAGATGCAGACATTGTAGATAAATGGTTAAATCTACTAGAAGGATATTTTTATGTTCATTATTTTTCTGGCCAAGAAAATATTACTTTTTCTTTTCTCAAAGCCGGCCCCACGTCAAGGACTGGTGGGAAACCTACTATGAGCAGAAGGATGAAAATACAACCACACTTTTTTCATCCGCACCCTCTTGGAATTTTTTCTGTGATGCCATCAAGGAGTAGTAATACCCTATCTGGAGCTATGAGGATAAATACATAAAGTGGCTAACGTTGCGGCAAGGAAAGGACCAAGATGCGCCGAAGTTTACCAATTTTTTTCATACCCTTTGCACGAAGTTGGGTATCAAGGATTCTGAGAAACATTTGGTACTCGAGTACCGTGGCTGCTTACAAAGGTATATCTAAGATGAGATGGAGTTCCTAGACATCTCCTCGCTTGGCATGGCGTACCAATACGCCATCAAGATCGAGCAGAAGTTTAAATAGAAGAAGCGAGACTTTGGATCTGTGAATCCGAAGCAAGGGAATGGTGCCCCCAAACTGCAAAAAAAAAGGACAAAGCCAAGGTGGGGTGGCCCAGGACAACCCACCAAATCTATAAGAGAATAACAACACTGTGAAACCGAAGGACACAGGAAAGTGGTGTGAGTTCCATAAGAGCATCATTCACAACACAAGTGAGTGTCGGCCCAAGAAGTCACTCGTGGTTGAGCTGAAGGCTTTAGAATTAGATCCATGTTCTGAATTTGAGTCAGAACTCGACAAGGGGAATGAAAAAGGGAAGCAAATTATCGATTCAGAGCCCAACACCACTATTTCTACCATGAATATCCAAAAGGAGGAACCTGAAGACCCAGAGGAGGAGAAGCGCCTCTTCCACTCCCAGATGTGGGTAAAGGGTTCCCCACTTCGACAGAGGTCGTGAAGGGGCTGACTTATCAACCATATAACACCCATAACCATACACCATTGGGTGGCTTCACCAAGGACGAGATCTTCATGTGAGCCAACAGTGCCGCCTTCCATACAACATCAAGCCCTTCACAGATGAGGTATTATGTGACATTTCTCCCCTTGATGTTTGTGATGTATTATTAGGCCAACCATACATGTGGAAGTGACATGTTGTGTATGAGTCAATGCCTCACGCTATTATTATTACTTTGGGAAATAAGTTGTACAGGATACCGGAAGTAGCACCACCTATCGCCATCTCTTTTGTTACTGCAGAACAATGTAGTAAGCTCATTTCCAAAATTAGAAAATTTGTTTTCCTGATGATATGCCCTTAGGGAAAGAAGAAGACAATGGCCACAACCTCTAGATAGGGCCCCTCTGCATGAAAAAAACAAATAGACAAGGTCGTGGAGGAGTACGAGGACATCTTCACCTCCCCCGCAAGGGTGCCTCTGCACTGTCAGGTTAAGCACTCAATCAATCTGACCCTAGGTGCATCGTTTCTCAATGGACCAATATATCAACACTCTATTATGGAGAACAACAAAATCAAGAGGCAGATTCAAGAAATGCTAAAAAAATTTCACATCTATCCGAGTTCATCGCCCTGTGGGAGCCCGATCATGTTGGTACAAAAGAAGGATGCGACTTTGAGACTCTGTATTGTCTATCAGGCACTAAATAAGATCATTGTCCGAAATAGGTACCTGATCCCACAAATTGATAACCTTTTGGAACAACTCAAGGGGGAAAAATATTTTAGCAAGATCGACTTGAAGTACGGATATCACCAGGTACCAATTGAACCCTCCGATGTGTGGAAGATTGCCTTCAAAGAAAAGGAGGGCCTTTTCAAATGGTTGGTTATGCCTTTCGGGTTGACGAATGCTCCTGCAACATTCATGAGGCTGATGGATGACATCTTGCAGCAATTCACCAACTCATTTGTTGTGGTATACTTGGATGACATCCTTATATTCAACCATAGTTGAGAAGAGCACCTCCACCACATCCCACAGGTTCTCCAAACACTGCGGCAACACAAGCTATGTTCCAATTTGAAGAAATGCACTTTTGGCATGACCCAGGTTCAATATCTAAGATACATTATTGATGGACAGGGGGTGCATGTGGATCTAGCCAAGATTCAAGTCATTTGGTATTGTCCAGCCCCAACCACTCTGACAAAGCTCCGCAACTTTCTAGGTCTTACCAATTTCTACCGTAGGTTCATGTTGGGATTTTCTCATATCACTTGGCCCTTGAGTCAAGTCACCAAGGGAGGAGAGAAAGGAAAATTATTTTGGTCTGAATCTCAATAGAAGGCATTCACAGAGTTGAAAGATTGCCTCTGTGCTGCACCAGTGCTCACTTTACTAGACTTGCAACAACCATTTGAGATCGAGACAGATGCCTCTAACTATGCTATTGGGGCAGTCCTTACCCAACAGGGGAATCCAATGGAATATCACAGTGAGACACTTTCAAAAAAATTCCAGAAGTATCCCACTTATGACAAAGAGATGTATTCCATTGTGCAGGCCGGCCGATAATGGAAGCATTACATTTTGGTGAAGGAAACAATAGTCCACACAAATCACCGACCCCTATAGTTCATACAGATGCAAGGGAAGTTGCAAAATGATCGCCATCAGAAGTGGTCCACATACCTACAAAAATTCCATTTGAATATCAAGTATAAGAAGGGCGGCACCAATAATGTTTCAGATTGGCTCATCTGACCACCGATCATGGTGTTAACCACCGTGCTCAACTCTTGTGGAAATGAGGCTGCTGATTCGCCATTTCTCTACAAAATCGACCCAGAATTTGGACACACATACTAGATGCTCTTTGAGGGTCAGCAAGTTCCATATTTTCACCTCCAGGATGCCCCGCTATGCCACCTGGGACACTGTTGTGTTCCTTCAAGAAAGCATGCCAAGATGATTTGGGAAGCACACTACAGTCGGGTTGCTGGGAATTTCGGGGTCGAGAAAACAGTGTTAGTACTGTAGAAGTATTTGTATTGGCCAAATATTTGACATGATGTTAGGAAGTACATCAGATCCTGCACTCCATGTGCCATTTCCAAACCAAGAATAAATAAGCAAGGCCTCTATACTTCGATGCCTACCCCTAATCGACCTTGGGAATCTATCTCCATGGATTACATGTCAGGCCTTCCTTCTACTAAGCATGGAAAAGACTATGTTTTTGTGGTCATTGATAGATTCTCGAAGATGGACATTATGGCAGCCTACAAGAAGAATATCACAACAGAAGCGACTATAAAACTCTTCTTTGAACAAGTGTGGGTACACTTTGGGATCCCATAGTCTATCATATCATATCAGGACAACAATTTCCTCAGTACATTTTGGTGTAGTCTCTGGTTGATGCTGGACACCAAGCCCACTAAGTCCACAACTTTCCATCCCCAAACTGATGACCAGGTAGAGGTTGCCAACAAGATGATCCTACACATTATGCGCATGTACAACTCAAAGCATCCACACACATGGGAAGAGAGCCTCCCCTATGTCCAACACAGTTATAACCGGGCTCTCCACAGCTCGACTGGCCACAACCCTTTTCAAGTGGGCTTGGCACTTCAACTACTATGTCCCATAAATGTGGCCATACCTTTTGCAGCTACTCAGGCAGATTCGACTCATGTCCAGTCGGAAGCCGATAAGGAAAACACATTCATTTAGCACATCCAACATATCCACTAGTAGATCCATGACATTATGGAGAAATCAAATTCCAAGTACAAGCAACGACATGATCAACATCGAGTTCCATACAAATTTCAGGTGGGCGACAAAGTCTGGTTGCATTTGCAGAAGGAACACCTTACCAGGGCCTATCGGAAACTTAGACCACTTCAATATGGTCCTTACACCATTACCAAGGCTATGGGTGATAATGAATTTAAGCTCAACATTCCCCCATTCCTTGGCCTACACCCAATGTTCAATGTGGACCACCTTCGACCATACTTCCCACCATTGTTGGGCACATCAGACATTGCAGAACAACTCACACCTACAGAATTAAAAATAGATTGCATGGAACAAGGCACAATTGATCGGATCATGGACATGCAGATCAAGAACACCTGATAGCAAAGGTTCCAACTATATTGAGTAGTTAAAGAAGGCCAACTCCTTCACCAGGGGAAGTGGCTCACCAAGGACCAAGTTCAATAGAAGTTTCCTCATCTCATGGAGGAACTCAATGCAATGGGGACCATTTCTTCCTAAAGGGGGATGAATGATCCAGGTGGATATTGGTGGCCACCTGCCTATTCCACTTGGACCCCCACCATTGTTTCTTTTATTTTTTCAGTTTCCTTATTTGTAGCACAATATACTATTTTGGAAATTTTTCGGGTCTTGAACTTCCAAAGACATTTTGAGGCCATAAACGATGTTTTTTTTGGAAAAATATGACAAGCATACCCCTTATACCAATTTTTTTCATTCTAAATTTGTAGTCCTTAGATGGACCTTTCTAACGAGGTATGTTTCATGTCAAATGAAGATCGTATGCCAAAGTTACAACCCAGGGAAGTTGATGTACCAATTTACCTAAACGGGGCCCATAATTTGGCACTTCATCTCCTAGGGTTAGGTTTTTGGATGTTTAGGGTTTTTCGTTGTTTCTTAATAATAAATAGGCCTTTGAGCCTCATTGTAACACAATTCATAGTCATGTAGCTGCCACATCTCTTCTTAGAGATAAGCTACCATCGCTCGAGCTAGTATTATTTCCATTCTGCTTGTAAGAATATTTTAGTATTTGATATTAATGAAATGAAGTGTTATTTCTACTACAGGGTAATGCCCAGTTGTGTGTTTGAGACTGATTGTGAGAGTTAGCAACAACAACAAAAAGAATTGGAACAAGTAGCAGTATGCTGGTAAAGAATTTAGGAGCAAGGCCATTGTGGGACACTAGTACCCAATAAGGTCCATTTATTTCCATGGGCATGCTTTGGCTGGTATGATGGCTTTGAGGTAGGGATATGACTTGGTTTTTGGACCTTCATATGCAAGGAAACCTTTCTAAGGGATGGATCACCTGGGATAGGTGTTACCGAGGAACTTGGAAGGTGAGTGAATGCATGGAAGGGGGTGCCTGGATTCCCTGAGGGACTGTGTAGCAAAGAAGCGAAGGTAGGGGGATGTATTTTTTTTTTGGTCATTAGCATTGTCAGATGGAATCAAAAGCACATTATGAGTGTGCCCTCGTGTTGGTCGATAAAAGTTACCTTTTAAAACTCCTAATTATCCTCACATTAATTATCAATCTAGGCAAGTCTTCTTATTTCAAGAGTGTACACAGTATTTGGCTGCTATTTAACTCAGAGAGTAATGTTCCTAAATTGCAGTATAGATATTTTAAATACAATAGTAAATGGATGCATCTAGTAAATTCTAATTGCAATTAAAGAAAACACAATCCTTTAACGAAATCAAATCTTACATTCATCAAAGTAACAACAACATCAGTTGAGAGTACAGTAGTGATAACTCATCCCTCTTTAACTGATTTAATCTAAATCAAACCCAATCCTCAATAATTAATCTAAATAGTGAATGATCTCAATATGAGGGTTTCAACAGCAATAGTTAATACTCTTTACAGTTGATGATATCAAGCAGAATATTTATCTAAGTAACTTGATTTGAAATGAAAGTAAACTAAATCAACGACAATACTAAAAATTATATAAAGCAAAGAGATTATGTTAACATTGGAAAATAATAAAAAATGAAGCAATAAAATCATAGAAAGCAAAAATACTATCAAACCATCACACTTGCGAGAATTGGAAATTTATGACACAAGAAAAGCAGTTGAATCACTAGAGGTTGGGCCCTTAGCCGCCAACGAACACTGCTAGGTTACTTCAGGAAACGCGAGGGAACAAGAAATTTACTTATATATTAATCATCAAACTGAATAAGCATTACAATAAATTTGTATTCTTCTCAACAACAAGAGTCTGTAATTACATTTACAATTCCAATAATACATAAATTCCTCCCCTTTTTCTTCTTACAAAACGTCTCCTTTTATAATAGGAAAGGGTAAAAAGATAAATGATAAACGTGATCCCTCTGGATCTCTCGATCCTGAGGGATTCACAATAGTTTTCCATCTTCAGATATCATTTCCTTTCTTGAGTTGATTCTTCTGATTTGCTTTTGGCCTTATTTGCAACCACCACGTTCCTTCCTTAGCTTGTCAATTTTTGTTGTTCCTTCATAGGGAACAACATTTTTCCCTTTTGTTGTTTTCCTGCATAAAGGAAGGTAATAATTAGCTAAGTCATAACTACATATAATTTCTTCGTTTCTTACTGTAATTCCTTAATAGATTAGCGCATTGAGATATAGAAAGGATAAGAACAAAGGAAAAGGATGATGAGTTTAATAGTAAATGTATACGTTTTCCATGACTCAACATACTCCCCTACTTACCCTTTTTCATGTCCTCAGGAAAAGCATGTAGTTCGTATGCAAAGCAGTCAAAGAATAAGCTGGAGAAGGAATGTCATAAACCAGTCTGAAACCATGATTGTTGGCTAAGAGCTCAAAGATGTGCCCTCTCTATCCTTCGATAGTACATATATAGTCTGACACCCTTCAGCAAGATACCAAACAATAGGGCTGCGGAACCGACAGCCTAGCCAATAAGGACCTTCTCTTAAGATGAGATTTCTATAAGTGACAAAGCGTTCTGCAGCCAATTTAAAGTTTTTATAATTAAATGGCTCCCTATTCCGTACATTGCTATTGGAACTGTCCACCTGAACTTGGCTGCAGCCAAGGAGCTTTCTTGAATGGAGAGGAAGTATTCTACTCCCTTCTGGGCAATCTCTTTCTAAATAGGCCCTAGAATTTGGATTACTTCTTCCCTTTTCATCAAAATTTTGTGATTGGCCAGCATTTGTAACGAGTGTTTTGGTTCACCTCTAACCCAAAGGTCCAGTCCATTCCCCTGCCTCTGGAACGTGTTATGAGCCTTGAACCATTTCAGTTGATTGACAGTGAATGAAATAAAAGCTTGGAATTGCACATCCCCCACAAAAGGACTCGGGTTCTTTTCAACTTCTTTCTCTAATACAAAATTATGTAGGTAAAATTCACGCAGCAATCTCTGAACTTTTACCCCGTGTTGTTTGCAACAGTTTATGAAATCCTTAATTGTTTTTAATTCTATCAGTTTTCCAACCCTGACGGCTTTGATTTTCAATTGCAAGTATCTTTCTAGAAAAAATAAGGCATAATTATTGGCATGGGATCTGCATGCCAATACATCAGTGTACAACGAGCAAATAGTATCCATTTGACTCATGACCTTCTCTAATCTGAGCTTCATTTTCTCAATTCTTTCCTCTGCCATTCGGTATTTATCGAAGGTATCAGTTTTCGATGTATTCATTTCCCAAATTTACCTCCGTAATTCTTGGTATTTTTGTTGGGAGACAGTTTCTAGCTCAAGTCGTTCTATGGTAAGTCGAGCTTGTGCTACATCTTCTTGAAGATTCATTATACTGGGGTCGTTGCTCGTCATGATATCTTTGGCTTGAGTATTTATCTGCATACTCTTGCTATGAGAATGGATGCCTATTGTCTGTGTTTCTTTGTTATGGGATGCCCAAGCCTCTGTTTGGGTAGCCATGTTGTAGGAGGGTACCACCTCCATCTGAATAGCTAAGTCATAAGAAGGTATAACCTCTGTTTGGGTAGCTTCTTTTGTAAAATTTGCATGCTATTCCTTAACAAATTGAGTGAGTATGGGCTCAGTTTGAGTCCCTGTAGCTTTTGTTTCATGTAATTCAGTTTGAATAGTTGCGTTCATTGTTTCCAGCATTTTGTTTGGAACCTTGCCAGTAGCTAATTTTCTTATCTTTCGCCTGAGCCTTTTTACTATTTTCTGCAACCTCTATTATTCCTTCCTAAGCTTTTTAATTTTGTTTTTCTGCTTTCTAGGAGCAACAATTATCCTGCTAATCGTCTCTGCTCCTAACAAGCTCGGTTGCTCATCTTGGCTTTATTCTACAAGAACTTTGTCCTTTCCCTGGTTTGTTTCTATTTCTCTTGTTTGGCTTACATTCTCTATATTTAGGCCCACCTGACTGGTTTCTTTTGGAGGCATATCACCAAGTTGGTTCACCTCTTCTTGAGTTGCCTCTACCCTTTTTTCTGCTTCGCAACTTATGTTTTATGATATAATTCTATCGTGGTGAGAGTCCTCTACAGATTGGGTTACTCCAATGTTCAAATTGAGCAGGCTTTCGAGCTATATGAAATCATTCATATTGGCCAAAATCTGGGCGAATTCGATATCATGCAGTAAATCACCTGGGGGGCTTGATGTTGAGGGGGGTTCTAATGCAATAAATCACTTGGGGGGCTTGATGTTGAGGGGGTTTTGATGCAATAAATCACTTGGGGGGCTTGATGTTGAGGGGGGTTCTAATTTATCTCTTTCTTCTTCTTCAAAATTCCTTGATTCTTCCTCATGGTCTGACCTAGGGTTATCTTGGCCTTCTATATGCAATTATTGTTCACTTCCCGGGGTAGACAATTCTATGGGATGGCTGATACTGCCCTGGTGGTTTTTCGCTGCTCCTAAGTTTGTCCTCAGCCTAGCAAAATTTCTGTGCTTTTGGGGAATGTTCACTATAAGGGTAGTTCTCTTCCTTTTTGGAACAGGGTTAGGTGCAGGTAGAGCTAGGCCCCCTTCAATGGCAAATACTAATTCCTCCCAACTTTATTACTGCTAGGCAAGGTTGTAACTCACTATCAGCCTAATCAAGCAGTGGTGTCTTTCGATGGTTTCTATATGCTGGGAATTTTTTATGCTTCGAGCGGTGTCATGCAATAGGAAATTCAAATACGTAAGCAAATTTACAGAACATTTTTGTTTCAGAACTGCTAAGAGTTTAAGTTGATGCGACCTTACCACATCTTTTCGCCCGTCACATGTGATGTAGTTCTGGATGACTCTAGATAGTTCTGCCCATGGTTCTCCAAGGGATGATGGTCAAACTCCTTTGCCTTTAATGATCAGGTCTTGTCCCTCATCCTTAAAGACTGCAATAGCATCCTGAAACTTCAATCTTTTATTAGCCCATACGAGTCCTTCTGCTGGTAATCCGGACACTTCAGCTATCACCACTTCTGTCACTGTGATTTGCCTCCCTCTTATCATATATTGTCCGTTATGTAAATTTTGGAGGAATTCAATAGCAATTGCTTCATTGGGTTGCTAAAATCGTGTGAAATATGTTATCCGCCCATCTCGGGCTAGAATTTCTTTGGCTGCATCAGAAATAGCTAGTATCAGTGGCTCCCTACGCACTGTTCTTCCTTCCATACTACCTGGATTCTACAAACATTTAGTGTAGCAGAGATATCACAACAATAGAAAGAGCCGAGTGACTGAACAATAAGTTGTTATAATGGTTATTTCGGATGATACTTTACAGGGATAAATACGTTATCTAGGACTTGCTATTATACCACATACTTCGTAATCATGGAATGTTGTATTTCCCTACACAATCAAATAAAGGACTGACACACATACATAAATACACTAGAGGTTTCTCCTCACCCCCCTTTAAAATGATAGGTCATCTTCAACTAAATGAGTGAAGGAATGGCATGTTGGCGGTGAAGTACAGGGGTGATAAAAGTGGCAAGGTACGCATATTAATGATAGGATTGCAAAAGATATCGGAGTGTTGAAATCAATGCATATAACAAAAATTATCAGTAAGTGTAAAGATGCCGTGAGGTGATACGAAAAGGAAAAGGGACATCTGATGCAGGAAAGATACTTTGTCGTCATCATTCCACTTAAACTACTATGATTGATTTTTCAAAGATATCGCATGCATAAAGGTTAAAAAATAGATTAGGAACATAATCTCTCTGTAGTAAAGGTAAAAAATAATAAAAGGGAGTTATAATAACTATTGACGTTGAAAATACGACTCCAATACCATCAGCAGAGCTTCTGTTGTCCGCAGGTGTTTATAACCTTGACAGAGTTTCTTTTTCACCCTTTAGAACCATGATCCTCTATGTATAATTAGGGAAGTGCATTATGATGTAAGAGTAGAGACCAATGTGCTAGCTTGGTAACCAGATGAACACATTACCATTCACTGGAAGGAGCGAAAGGTGGGCAGGCGGGCTCGTGATGAGCCCTCTTGTTCCAAGGACTTTATTTTTCTGATGCATCCATTGGATCATATCCCTGGTGTGGTGGCCATAGTGGGAATGCCACTTCGTTGATTCCTTATGATCATGGTAGGCTGGCTCATGATGAGACCCCCTATCCTCCATCTGAAAAATCATAGAATTGTTAGTAAACATATGTATTTTTTTATTTTTTTTTAGACAACACTTCCTATATATATATAGAGGGTGGCTTAACACTCCTTAAAAGTAGGAATGGTGGAAGAAGTCTGAACATAGCAATAGAAAAAAAGTATTCCCTTAACCTTATTTTATGATAATGAATAAAGAGAATTATAGGGGTAGGGAAGAACCAACATGGTACAAATAATCAATCAATTCTATTTATAGTGAAGATAAGGAGTGTGAAGTGATATAGATGGTTGTGTCCTTCCTTTTTCGATCAATACAAAGCAATCTCATTAAAGATGATAATATTTGATTTTCTTGTTCCAGTAAACTTCAAATTTTGTATCCTTACATATATATTTGTATACTTTCCCTATAGAGGATCATAAGGAGTGAAATAATATTCACAAAGTGTTTATTTCCTAAAGAAAACCTCACATAAAGAGTGTTGTTCCTTATAGGGAACATCAAGAAAAGACACACAAAAAGGTATTGTTCCTTGGAGAGAACAACCGCTATTCTCTATAAGGAACATCAAATGAAAAATACATGCAGATGGTGTTGTTCCCTGTATGGAACAACAAAAGTATATATACATGAAAGTGTTGTTCCTTATAGGGAACAACAGTTGTTCCTTAGGAGGAACAACAAGAAGAAAAACCACACACCAAAACTTTTGTTCCTTAGAGGGAACAACAGTTGTTCCTTGTAGGGAAAAACAAAGGAAATACATGCCGAAAAAAATCGTTGTTCCTTAGAGGGAACATCAGTTGTTCCTTATAAGGAACAACGAAAAGAAAGAAAAAAATTGGACACGAAATTGTTGTTCCTTAAAGGCAACAACAGTTGTTCTTTATAGGGGACAACAGTTGTTCCTTAGAGGGAATGGCAAGAAAACAAATACACACGAAATTGTTTTTCCTTAGAGGGAAAAACAACTATTCCTTAGAGGGAGCAGCAGTTGTTCCTTAAAGGGAACAACAACTGTTCCTTAGATGGAACAACAGGAAAACAATGACACACAGAATTGTTGTTCCTTAGAGGGAACAACAACTCTTCCTTAGAGGGGACAACAATTGTTCTTTAAAGGTAACGACAGTTGTTCCTTAGGTGGAATAGCAAGAAAAAAAATATACAAGAAATCGCTATTCCTTAGAGGGAACAACAGTTTTTCCTTAGATGGAACGGCGAGAAAACAAAGACACGAAATTGTTGCTCCTTAGAGGGAACAACAGTTGTTCCTTAGAGGGAACAGCAGCTGTTCCTTAAAGGGAACAATGGGAAAATAAAGACACACAGAATCATTGTTCCTTAGAGGGAAAAACAACTGTTTCTTAGAGGGAACAAGAGTGATTCCTTAGATGGAACAACGAGAAAACAAAGACATGAAAATGTTGTTCCTTAGAGGGAACAACAACTATTCCTTAAAGGGAACAACGGGAAAACAAATCCACATGAAACTGTTGTTCCTTAGAGGGAACAACAACTATTCCTTAGAGGGAACAACAGTTATTCCTTAAAGGGAACAACACGAAAAGAAAGGAATGAAAAATTGTTTGCAAAATTGTTGTTCCTTAGAGGGAACAATGGTTGTTCCTTAGAGGGAACCACAAAAAGAAAATCCATATGAAATATTGTTGTTCTTTAGAAGGGACAATAGTTGTTCCTTAGAGGGAACAATATCTGTTCCTTAGAGGGAACAACAAAGGAAAAGTAGAAAAAAAAGAACTTATATACAATTTATACAAGAAAATTCAATCAAATAGAAAGGAAAATTTATGTACAAATTTCAAAAACAAATGAATTATTCACTGGGCCAATGTTTTGGACGGGTTGCCCTCCTCAGCAAGAATTTGTATGGTGGAATCTTCCCGTAATTGTTGGCAAAAAGGCTCCCTCGTAAGCATTTTGTGATAGAGTCGTACTCGATGTCCATTCACTTTAAAAGAGTAGCCAGACCCATCAATGGTGGCTAATGTGAGGGTGCCATTATCATGCACCTATTGAATCTCATAAGGCCCTAACTATCTGGTCTGGAGGTTTCCCACGAAATCCTGGAACCTGTTAGCTCTGCTATATAACATTGATTCTCTAAAAGTTGGAGGCAAACATGGTCCTTAGTCATGCTTAGCGAGGGCCCATAATGGTTGCCCTCACCTTTTCCTTTACCTCGCTCATCCCCTTTCATCTCCTTTTCCCATGCTTTTGTTAAAAACCATATAAAACCCCTCTTCTTAAGCCCCGGGCGTTAAAACCCAAAGCCCTATAAAACCATGCCCAGCGGACTCCGCGCCTTCATAAACTCACCACCATAACCTCAGCCGTTGATCTACATCTCCCTATCCAATGACTCCTCGTCACATCCGATGGAAAACCCACACAATTGTTTCCCACCGTCCGATCACCTCCACCATGATCGGATGGCGTTCGCTCTCCCCGCGCCCATAAAGCGATCAAGCGTTAACACATGAAGGAGAGTTGTTTCCTCTCTCCTCCGTCGCCATGCGTCACACGCTGGATGGGATCACACGTCATTGTCATATAACCGCCCACTGTCTGAAGGCAGTGCAATCGAAACCACTTATCGCCCGATCCTCTGTCCCTGCCTGTTAACCACCGTACGCTTCTGCCGCCTGACGACTATTGGATCTATACACTTGAGATCCAACAACCCATGTTCATTTCGCCCCTGCTTTTCTCGATAGCCCCCGCCAAGTCATCTCCATTATCTATCGTCCCGATCTGATGGTTGATCTTCCTCCATCTGACTCGTCCACCTATTATGTAGTCCACGTCCCTCAATTGTTCCATGCACACGAAGGACGGAGGCAATAGTTTCACCAGTACAAGTTGCAGTTGCTCCTCAACAACCACATTCAACAGACAATATGGTCGAGAAGGAAAAGGACAGAGCATGAGCATGTAGCTGTATTTAGCAGTTATGGAACTTCATGGATAAGGACACTCCAGCCGCTTGAGAGGACAACAGAGCACCCGAGGAGATCAAATTCACTCACAGAGACAAGTAAACACACTCAGAGGCTCCATCAGACAACTAAATGTGGTTGGTGGTCAGTTATGACCCCTCCATACCTAAAATGGCCAAGTGCCTTTGTAATGAAATTCTATATATACCCAAAAACAAGATGTAAACAAGGTTGATGGTTGATATTTTGGTGTAAGGTCCAACTTCTGGAGACTGTAATTATTTTGATACTTGCAGCATCCCGTCTTCATTTTCAGCAAATACAAGCTTCTTTTGCTATCAATTGCTCACTTTCCATTCCTCTTCTCTTCTAAGTTGTGCCTAATATGCTATATTCCTAAACACTTGGTGTTGAGCATTAGAGTAGCTGTCATCCTATCTCCATGTTAAAGTCTTGTGTGTATCATTGAATGAGTTATTCAAGTTTCTCTTCATCTAGTGCCAGAGAGCTGTCATCCTGTCTGTGCACTAAGAGATTAGATTAGCAGACTTCTTTACTGGTTGCAGCTGGCCATCACATGGTCTTGTGCATCTGGTGTGGTCAGTATTCTCCGTATTCACCCAATCCTTAAACTGTGAGTAATTGGTGGTCTAAAGCCTTGTAATATGGGGGTGTTCACGCATGTCTGGAGTCAAGCAAAGTAGAAGTGGTTATCTGGCTTGGACAAGCATCATTCCTTCCATT
>APFE030264529.1:196098-208506 GCA_000404065.3 Pinus taeda
TTGCAAAACTGATTGAATTTAATATAGAGCTGAAGCCCACCAAGCTTGTCAGAGGTCAAGGCCTTGCTAGGCTAATGGCTGAAGAAATTGCAGAATGTTGAATATGAATTTGATAAGCATAAATTTAGAAGATAGTCAGACAGAGGAAATAGTTGAACCAAAGCAAAACCAGTAATTGGTAGAAAATATAGCTTCTTGTGAATGGTACTCTACCATAGCTCAATTCTTGCTGAAGTTAGAAGTGCCTCTAGGCCTAAGTTCAAGCCAAGCCAGGACTATCAAACTCAGGGCAACCAAATATTGCATTCATGAAAAACTTCTCTACTAGAGGGACCCCTCTAGGATTCTTTTGAGGTGTCTGGACAAAAAAAAATCCATGGAAGCTATGCAACAGTTTCATTCAAGCATATGTGGAGGATATCACTATTGGAAAACTACAACCCACAAGGTCCTCAAGGCTGGATATTATTTGCTCACCTTGTTTGCTAATGTATTTTCATTTGTTAAATCTTGTGACAGGTGCCAAAGATTTGAAGGGAAGCAGAAATTGAAGTCCCTGCCCTTACAACCCATTCATTCTAATGGCCCTTTTCAGCAGTGGGGCTTGGATTTCATTGGAGAAATAAATCCACATTCTAGTGCCAGCATAGATGGATCTTAGTGGCCATTGATTACTTCACTAAATGGATTGAGGCCATCCCCACCAGAAAGGTTGATCATCATGTTGTCATGAGGTTCTTGACAAAGAATATGTTCACCAGGTTTGGCTGTCCATATAAATTAGTCACAGACAATGCAGCAGCCTTTAGGGCAAAAGAGCTAGTGGACATGTGTGACTCAATGGGCATTAAGCTAGTTCATTCCACCTCATACTACCCTCAAGGAAATGGTCTAGCAGAATCTTCCAACAAGAGCCTGATAAGGATAATTAAAAAGTTGTTGGAAGAAAACAAAAAGAATTGGGATTCTAAGCTCAAGTATGCACTGTGGGCTAACAGAGTGACCACCAAGAAATCCACAAGGAATTCTCCATTCAAGCTGGTATATGGGACTGAGGTTGTGTTCCCAATTTAGTTAACCCTTCCTGTGGCAAAGTTCCTGCAAGGAGAACAAAATGAAGAAAATGACATGGCTAGGAGGATCAATGATTTGGCAGAGGTACATCAAATCAGAGAACAGCTAGTTGAGAGGTTTGCAGTACATCAGAAGAGAATCAAGGAAGCTTTTGACAGGAGAGCAAAGACAAATATTTTTCAGGTTGGAGACTTGGTTCTTAAGTGGGATGCACTGAAAGAGAAGAAAGGCAACCATGGGAAGTTTGATGCTTTATGGACAGGTCCTTTTATCATTTCTGAGATCCAAGGGAACAATACTTTCATACTGCAAAGTATGGAAGGGGAGGCAATTTTTGATGGCCTAGTTAATAGGCGATTTTTGAAAATTTATGTTGTTTAAGGTTTTCAGGCCTTAAATTTGTAAATATGTTATTTTATCAGTTTTAGTGTAGGCTTAATTAGACTCCATGCCCAATGGAACACTAGGAAATTTTGTTAATTTGGTTTTCAGAAGAAAGGCAATGATCTGCAGTTCTTGAGACCTCACAGGGAGGATCTCACCACCAGAAGGAGCCAGTATTAGCTCTGCTATATAACATTGATTCTCTAAAAGGTGGAGGTAAACTTGGTCCTTAGTCATGCTCAGCAAGGGCCTATAATGGTTGCCCTCACCTTTTCCTTTACCCCGCTCATCCCCTTTCATCTCCTTTTTCCATGCTTTTGTTAAAATACATATAAAACCCCTCTTCTTAAGCCTCGGGCATTAAAACCCAAAACCCCATAAAACCATGCCCAATGGACTCCGCGCCTTCATAAACTCACCACTATAACCTCAGTCGTTGATTTCCGCCTCCCTATCCAACAACTCCACATCATATTCGATGGAAAACCCGCACGATTATTTCCCACCGTTCGATCACCTCTGCCATGATTGGACGATGTTCGCTCTCCCCGTGCCCATAAAGTGATCGAGCCTTAACGCGTGCTGGAGAGTGGTTTCCTCTCTCCTCCGCCGCCACACGTCGCACGCTGGATGGGATCACACATCGTTGTCCTTTTACCACCCAGTGTCCGAAGGTGATGCGATCGAAACCACTTATCGCCCAATCCTTCGTCCCTGCCCGTTAACCACCGCATGCTTCCACTGCCCAACGACCATTGGATCTATACACTTGAGATCCAATGGCCCACATTAATTTCACCCCCGCTTTTCTTGATAGCCCCCTCCAAGTCATCTCCATCGTCTATCCTCCTGATCTGACGGTTGATATTCCTCCTTCATCTGACTCGTCCACCCGCTATGCAGTCTGTGTCCCTCAACTATTCCGTGCACCTGAAGGACGAAGGTGATAGTTTCACCAGTACCAGTTGCAGTTGCTCCTCAACAACCACATTCAACAGACAGTATGGCCGAGAAGGAAAAGGACAGAGCATGAGCATGAGCATGTAGCTGCATTTAGTAGTTATGGAACTTAATGGATAAGGACACTGCAACCACCTGAGAGGACAGTAGAGCACCCGTGGAGATCAAATTCACTCATAGAGACAAGTAAATGCACTCAGAGGCTCCATCAGGCAACTAAATGTGGTTGGTGGTCAGTTATGACCCCTCCATACCTAAAATGGCCAAGTGCCTTTGTAATGAAATTTTATATATACCCGAAAACAAGATGTAAACAGGGTTGATGGTTGATATTTTGGTGTAAGGCCCAACTTCTGGAGACTGTAACTATTTTGATACTTGCAGTGCCTAGTCTTCATTTTCAGCTAATACAAGCTTCTTTTGCTGTTAATTGCTCACTTTCCATTCCTCTTCTCTTCTAAGTTGTGCCTGATATGATGTATTCCTAAACACTTGGTGTTGAGCATTAGAGTAGCTGTCATCCTATCTCTGTGTTAAAGTATTATGTGTATCATTGAATGAGTTATTCAAGTTTCTCTTCCTCTAGTTCCAGAGAGCTACCATCCTGTCTGTGAACTAAGAGATTAGATTAGCAGACTTCTTTACTGGTTGTAGCTGGCCATCACATGGTTTTGTGCATCTGCTGGTGTGGTCAGTATTCTCTGTATTCACCCAATCCTTAAACTGTGAGTAATTGGTGGTCTAAAGCCTTATAGTCTAGGGGTGTTCACGCATGTCTAGAGTCAAGCAAAGTAGAAGTGGTTATCTGGCTTGGACAAGCATCATTCCTTCCATTCATCCATTTGCAACATAAGTTGAGTTTATATGTTCCCAGCGATCTCCGAGCTACAACCTAGGATATTTTCTTGGGGTGATAACAGAACCTAGAATCATACAAGAGTGCCCAATCTCCTTCATGGAAGATCTTCTTCTTAATAAGGGCATCATGCCATTTCGCTCTTTGTTGTTGGATCAGTGCAGTGTGCTAAAGAGCTGGTAGTTAGATTTCATCCAATTCATTGATTTGATGTAGCCTATTAATCTATGCTTCATTTAAGTCCAAGCCTACCTCCTGAGCTATCCTCAATGTCTAGATTTCAGATTTGATTGGGAAGATAGGTTCTTTGCCAAACACTAGCTGATATGGGGAATATCCTATGGTATTTCTCCTTGTCGTGCAGTATGCCCACAGGGCTTCTGGCAATTAGGTAGCCCAGTCACATCTATTTGATGCAACTGTCTTTGTGAGTATTGTCTCGATTACTTTATTGGTTCTTTCTACCTGGCCATTTTCCTGTGGGTGGTATGGAGTCGTGATTTTGTGCATGATATGATGATTCTTTAATGTTGCAACAATCTTATGGCCTATGAATTGTGGCCCTCCATCTGTGATTATTTCTCTAAGAAAGCCATATCGCATGAATAGTTGGAAAAGAAAGTGGATTACCGAGTCCTATGTTTCCCTTGGTAATGCTTCTACCTCCACCCATTTAGTCACATATTCCGTTGCGACTAGTATGTATGTCTTTTCATTAGATGATGGGTTTATTGGACCAATGAAATCTAACGCCCATTGTTCAAAAGGTTCAATGACTAATTACGGATGCAAGAGCATCTCATTAGACTGCCCACGGCATCCCATTCTTTGGCAATTGTTGCATGCCTGGACAAACTTCTTGGTGTCTTTAAAAATGGTGGGCCAATAATAGCCCCTCTGTAAGACTTTGTGACCAGTCCTTCGATCTGCAAAATGACCATCGCAAGGCTCATCGTGGCAAGCTTTCAGGATGTCGAAGACTTTGTCTTCCTTGACACATCTTCAAATGTGCATATCGGCCTTTGTATGAAATAAATATCCTCCGATCTAGGAGAATCGAGTGCTAGGTTGTACTATTTGTTTTCTTTCATTAGGCATCAGGTGCTTGGGTAATTTTCCCACTGCTAGGTAGTTTCCGACATTCGCATACCATGGTGTTTTCACGGTGACAGCGAATAAGTGTTCATCAGGGAACTGGTCTTCTACTGCTGCTGAGTCATCTGTCTTTGGCATTCGTGAAAGGAAGTCTGCTACTAGATTCTCTTTTCCTGGTCGATCTTTGATAGTTATGTCAAATTCCTACAAAAGGATCAACCATCTTGTCACTCTTCCATTTGTAACAGGTTTATTAGCTAGATATTTAATAGTAGAGTGATCAGTATACAAAACCACAAAGTATCCTATTATCTAATGTCGAAATTTATTGATAGCTTAGATTATAGGCAAAAATTCTTTTTCAGTCATGGTATAATTTAACTCAGCAGGAGATATATTTTTGTTAATGTAGTATATTGCATATGGCTTTTTATCTTCCTCCTGGCCAAGAACTTCTCCAATGCTCGTGTCTGAAGCGTCGGATGAAATCTAGAATGGAAAATCCCAGTTTGGGCCTCGTAATACTGGGGTTGTTGATACAAGCTGTTTTAAATATTCAAAAGCAATGTAACATTTGTTAGTCCAAATGAAATCGATATTTCCTATTAATGCATATAATGGTGCAGCAGTTCGAGAAAAATTCTTTATAAATCTTCTATAATAGCTAAAAAATACCAAGAAACTGTGTACCTTAGTTTGTGTGGAAGGGGTAGGTATTAAAATAATTATTTGAATTTTTGCTGGGTGTACTTGAATTCCAGCTTCTGAGATATAGTGACCCAAGATGAGGCCCTCGGTCATCATCATGTGGCATTTTTCATGGCTTAAACAGAGTCTAGTGGCAATGCATCTTTGCATAACTTTCTCTAATGTTTGTAATGTCAACTCGAAGTCATCTCCGTAAGGTGTAAAGTCATCCATGTACACCTCGAGCCCTTCATTTATTAGATCTAAACAAATGCTGAGGATAGCCCTCTAGAATGTGGCAGTGCAATTGGCAGGTGTATTGCATAGCCCAAAATGTAAGAACCTGTAAGAAAATGTCCCCTAAGGGCAGGTAAAGGTAGTCTTATCTTAGTCTTCGAGGGCAATTTGAATTTGATTGTAGCCACTGAAACCGTCTAGGAAAGAAAAGAATTTTTTCCCTGCCAGTGTGTCCAAGACTGTAGTGACCAATCGAGGGTTCTAGATTAGACTAAATTTAATGTCAACCAAAGTAGGTAAACTTAGAGGCACGTGTCTAAATTTTATAGACCTAAAAGGATCTCATCTATCTAAATAAGTGTCTATTGTGACCGGCTACAACACTCTTTTACAAGAGATTGAAATATGTTTCCTTCCACAATTTAAACACTTATATCATCTAATTTAATTAACTGTTCTAAAAAACAGAGTGTTACTAGTCTGAGTTCTCAATATTCTTACAAGGATATAATTCATGAAAAACTCTTTCAAGATAACACACTAAGCATACTAAAAATCAAATTCATGAAAACAGAGTTCATAGAAATATTTTGAAATTCAATGTTCAATTAAACCTTTTACAAGGTCTTATTCAATAATTTTGCAATTGAATTTTCATGCTATTACTATGAATCATAAAATAACAATCACAAGAACTTCTAATTGAATTGATAAATTCACAAGTAATGAAATGAAATAAAATGTTATTCAGATCTGAAGACTAAATTCTACAAAACAGAAAAGAAAGTGTACCAATCCTCACGTAGGGCCCCTCCATGCTTTGATGGCACACTTTGAAAAACTTCAGGTGATAAGAACATTAACTCATAAACACCATAATTGATGAAATTCTCCCTTTGATTAAGTTCTAATAATAGATTACATTAAAAAGCAGAGTTCTGGAATACGCTTACAGTCTTAAGTCTACTCTCATTCATGTCTTCACTAGCATTCCTCCTCTCCTTATCAAAATTTACAACCAAAAAGGCTATTTTCGTTCTTCCTAATCCTAACTGATTTCTAAAACAAATCGAAATCAGTTTAGGTAACTTCATATTTTTCTACTTTTACAACCAAAAAATCCATTTTCATTCTTCCTAATCCTAACTAATTTCTAAAACAAATCGAAATCAGTTTAGGTAACTTCAGATTTTTCTGCTTTTACAACCAAAAAGGCTAGGTTTGACCAGCATTGACCATGTATTCAGGAGCTCCAAATTCGATGCTAAATAGATTTCTCCACCATGTATGTACATCCTAGATCATGTCCTTATCTTCTGTTTCCATTTTCCTTCCATGCCACATGTCACAACATAAACCAATTACAAGAAGTCATTACATCCTGTAATTTTGTTGAAAAATTCCAATTTTTAACATAAAAATCCATAAATTAAATTTAATGTAAAATAACAATTATAATGCTTCATTAATCAAATTCAATGGACTATGAGGAGTTTAAGGAAGAAAATGGTAGATAAATGATGGATTTTTAGAAGAAAAGAATAACAATAAAATAGTACCAACATCTCCCCCAAACTCAATGATTTAGCATGTCCTCATGCTAATCCTGATGTGCTCCCTTTATATTATGTTTCTGCTTGTGCCTCTGCTGCTTGTAGCAATACATCTACATTCTTCTAAACTTGGGCATTCTTCTGAACTCGGGACTCATGTTTCATATTCTTATTTTTTTCTTTGAGAACTTTTTTCTGAGTGTACCATTTTGTCGCCCATTTGCATATTTCAGTTTGATCAGTCTTAAGTTCTTTGACTTTCTTCTTCAGTTTCTCATTTTTCTGTTGAATCTTCTTGCTCTAAGCTCTCAACATTTCATTTTCCTTCTTTATGACCTTCTCTAACATGTTTGCTTCCATCAATTCCTCTTTTAGCTCTTCAATATGTTTCTCTAACCATCTTTGTTTCTTGTTTGTAGGTGCTGCCTCTTTCCTTTCTCCCTTGTTACTCTCAGTTTCCATTTTTGCTTCCTGTTCTGGCTGTGAATTAGTGCTTCTTTCAATTTCCATTGGTGCATTTGCATTCGGCTGTAGTTGATCATCTTGTGTTTGATTCCTTTTTATTCTCCTTGATATTCTCTTATAAGTAATGAAGATTTTATCTTTTTCAATTTTCTTGGCAGTTTCTTGCCTCATCCTTCTTGTCCTTACACTACTGCTGGGTTAAGGAACATTGCTTGACTTACGCTCAGGGATTTCCTTATCAATATCAATGATAAACTCTGTGCTTTCTTGCTTTTCCTGTTCATATTCTCTAATTTTGATCTGATTGTCAATTAAAAATTATTTCCATGTTTTTCCTCTCCTCTGCAACTCAAATTCAATTAGAATTTTGATCAAACCAAAATGATACAAACTCCTATCTTCATTACCTTTTTGTTTCTGAATGGTCTTCGACATTTTAGTCAAACTTTGTAAGAAAAAATAGGGTAGACTAATAGTTCATTGACCTTTTAAGTGCAACAGAATTTTTATGTGATATAGGTATACTATACTGTAATGTCCTTCACATGTAAGAAATTTTTGAATACTGTATACCATCTCATCCCATGGGTGAATTAGCCAACTTCTAGGAACACCCTTTTTCCAATTGACAGAGGCAACCCTTGAACTAGACATAAACTGAGTCCATGATTTTTCTCTAAATTGCTTGGTTTTGAAATACTTTTCCCCTTCTGGACTGATTTCCAATGTTTGTGCTATTGTATCCTCTGAAATTCTAAAAGAGAAATTTCCTATTAAAGCTTTCTCTCCATTGAAGGAAAATGCAAATTGCTTTGTAACCTCTTCATTATTTCCATTGAATTTCTCTAGAAAAGACAACCAGTGTTTTTCCCTTAAAATATTGACACAGTCTTCATGATATTTTGAACTATCAAATTTTTCGGTCTCTACTCTATTGGTCATTTTAAAAATCTCTGTTCTAATTTTTTTTTTTTTTTTTTTATGCTCAAAAATTCAACCAGGGTTTTCAACTTGTTACCTCTTTTCCTACGTTCCACTGAGCTGACCTGGTTAACGTCCTCAATTCTCTGAGTTTACTTCTTCAATTGCTTGAGTTGACCTGGTTAACATCCTCAAATTCTGGGTAGAAGTAAAAAAAAACTCTGGATAAGCCTGTCTGCTATATTTTCTCCCTTTATAGCACCTACTATCTCGACCCTCTTTAAGAAACTCAGAGTCTGAACATTAACTCCGTAACTAACTTTATGAACTCAGAGTCTTATAAAATAAAAACTCAACAACTGACCTTCATTTTTCTTGATGTCATAAGATCCAATTGCCATGATGATAACGCAAAGAATAGAGTGTTACTATCAGAGGCCGTAAGTTTGTTTGCAGAGTCAGAAGGTACATTAAAATCATGAATACAGAGGAACAATACTGATTTGCAGAAGCATAATCATGATAACACGATATGCAAATCGTGTGATGATAACGGATACATTTCATAAGCAGATTTGGGTTAGAAGATTGTTTTTGTAACTCCAGCAGTCAAAATGAACGAAATAATCTGAGGACAGACAGTTTAACAAATGTCTTTCCATTGAACGGACTTTTACATTGAGTATCCACTACTTGTTGGTACTTTATTGACAGAGGTCAGATTTAAAAATGATGAGTTTATGAAAAGGTTTGAAGAGCGGTTTATGAAAAGGTTTGAAGAGTGTAGTAGGAATAGAAAATAAAAATAGGCTAAGGTGTGATAGGGAAATGGAAATGATAAGCAGAGTAATAATGAGGTGAGTATTTATGAATATTACAAAGGTTATGGGTGTAAGGATTTTTGAAATTGATAACAATCAATAATAATTATCATTTTTAACACTAAAATAATTTAAGAATTTTAAATGTTAAAAATAAAAATTTCAACAATACATTACACTTGTTGGTTGACAAAATGTTGATTTGGCTTGCACAGGTATGACTGATCTGTTTGTACAAGTATGAATAATCTGTTTGTACAGGTATGGCTGTTCTTCATTTTCTAAAACAGGTCCCTTTGAAATGAAATTGAATATATCAGGTCCCTTTAAAACCTGAAGAACTCTGAAGAACCATGTTTGTGAAGCTTCTTTTATCTATTGATGTAGCCTTGATTATAATTATGATGATAAGCAACCTTTGAAAACTTTGTTGAAGTAGCCTGATGTATCTTGAATGCACTCTTTAATAGGTCCCTATGATATTGGTGATGTTGACATAGCCTTCTGAACAGGTCTCTCTGATATTGGTAATGTTGACATAGTCTTCTGAACAGGTCCCACTGCATATCTCATTGCTTGAATAGGTCCCTCTAATTAGAACAAAAACAACGCTTTTATTGAAATACTAAATTACTGAAACAAATTCCTTGAAGATTTAAAAATGAGGAGATGAGATAGGGAAAAACCACTATTTCTTCTCCCCCACGAAGTCTTTGACTTGTCCTCAAGTCATTATTGAATTGATGAAAAACAGAAAACAAGTAGAACAAGGAATTCTTACCAGCCAAATGATTGGTTTTCTAGTAAGAATTCGGGTTTAGAGTGTGCCAGACTCTAATTTTCACATCTAAACCATTATTATTATTTTTTTAAATTTTAATTTTAATTTTATATATATATATATATATATATATATATATATGAAATTGGATAACTAAAGAGTAGAAATATCACAGCAAGAAGATTGCAACATCTCAACCTCCCTTTGCTGAGATAAAGTTTGAATGAAATCTTCCTTGCTGATGGGCTTATGATAGAGTTTCAACCTATGTCCATTGACAATAAAGGTGTTTCCTTCTCCATCAATTGTAGTAAGCTTGATTGATCCATTTTCATATACTTGAACTATTTCATATGGGCCCATCGAATTTGTTGTAAATTTGGCTTTATGATCTCTGAATTTAGAGTCAAAGAGTAAAGCCCAGTCTCCTTTGAACTGTTTCTTTTTAATGTGTGCATCATGCCACTGCTTCCTTTGTTTTTGCATTAGGATTGTTCTCTCCTCTGCTTGCTGCCTCATTTCATCTAACTGGTTCAATTGCATAATTCTCTCTTTTGGTGCTTCATTGAGATCAATTCCTAAATCTGCAGCCATCTTATAAGTATGTATTTGAAATTCAATAGGAAGAATTACCTCTTTTCCGTACACCAGCTGATATGGTGTAAATCCTATAGTGTTTTTCCACGTGATTCTGTAAGCCCAGAGTGCATCTTTGAGCTTCTCTTCCCAATTCTTTCTGTTCATTGCTACTATCTTAGTGATAATTCCTTCCAATGTTTTATTTGTAGATTCCACCTAGCCATTGGCCTGTGGATGGTAGGGTGTACTTTTCCTGTGCTTGATTTCATATTTTTCTGTGATGTCTTTAACCAGCTTTGAAGTAAACTGAGTACCTTGATCTATCATTATCTCCCTTGGTACTCCATACCTTACAAAAATTTCTTCAAAAAGGAAGTTTACCATTGTTTGTTCAGTTGCCCAGACTAGTGCTTTTGCTTCAGCCCATTTTGTCACGTAATCAGTGTATACTAGGATGTACTTTTTTCCTTTTGAAGTTGGATTGATGGGTCCTACAAAATCTAGAGCCCATTTTTCAAATGGCTCTAAATGTACTTGAGGCTAAAGTGGCATTTCATCTGTAGCTGTTGGTCTGCCCATTCTTTGACAGTTGTCACAACTTTTTACATACTTCTTGGAATCCTTAAAAATAGATGGCCAATAGTATCCAAGACTGAGAATCTTGAATGCTGTCCTTTTTGCTGCAAAATGCCCACCACACGGTTCATCATGACAAGATTTTAAAATATCAATTATTTCATCATTTCTTACACATCGTCTAATAATCATATCATAATCGATGTAAAATAAATCTCCATTAACCCATGAATATCTAGCACTTTGTTTGATCAACCTCTTCTTTTCCTTTGGAGTAAAATATGGAGGTGTTTTTCCCGTGGACAAATAATTAGCGAAGTCAGCATACCAAGGATTCACTATTGAAATTGCAAATAAATTTTCATCTGGAAAAGAATCTTCAACCGGAACAACCTCACTTGAATTTTGCAGTCTAGAAGGAAAATTTGCCACCTGATTCTCCTTACCTGGTCTATCTAACACCATAATATTAAATTCCTATAATAATAACAACCATATGGTAACTCTGCCGTTAGTGATTGGTTTATTCATTAAATACTTAATGGCAAAGTGGTCAGTATGTACAAAAACCTCATAACTAGTTATATAATGTCAGAATTTATTCACAGCATGTATGATTGCAAGCATTTCTTTTTCAGTGACTATGTAGTTTAATTCTGCAGGTGTTAGATTTTTACTAATGAAATAGATGGCATAATTGAAAGACTCTTCTTTTTGGCCTAATGAGGCACCTACTTCAGTATCAGATGCATCTGTAAAGACGTGAAATGGTAGGGTCTAGTTAGGTCCTTTTAAGACTGGTGTGGTTGATAACTTTTCTTTGAGTGTTTCAAAATCTTTCTGACAATTCTCATTCGAGTTGAAAGGTGTATCTTTTGCTAGAAGCTTAAACATAGGTAAAGCTATTTTACTAAAATGTTCAATAAACCTTCTGTAATAGCTTGCATACCCAAGAAAACTTCTTACCTCTTTTTGAGTCTTCGGAATTGGCAAATTGACAATGATCTTTATTTTTGATGGATCAACTTTAATGCCTTGAGAAGAAATATAGTGACCTAATACTATCCCTTCATTTAACATCATAAAACAATTTTCATTGCTCAAGGACATATTAGCTTCAATACATCTCTTCAAAAAAATTTCAAGATTTTCTAATGAATGCTCAAATGAATTACCATACACTGAAAAATAATCCATGTAAACTTCAACACATTCATGAACTAAATCAACAAAAATAGCTAATACAGCTCTCTGAAATTTAGCTGGAGCATTACAAAGTCCAAATGGTAAAACATTATAGCCATAAGTGCCCCAGGGACAAGTAAAAGTGGTTTTGTCCTGGTCCTCTAAGGCTATCCTGATCTGGTTATAGCCACTGAAACCATCAAGAAAAGAGAATGATGATTTCCCAGCTAATGT
>APFE030264529.1:209512-229715 GCA_000404065.3 Pinus taeda
GGTGTTTGTCATAAGGCCAACTAAATGTCCAATAACATGAATAGTTTGTGGATCAACTCTTTTCCTGGTAGGCTTCTTGAGGCATAGTTCTTTGATTGCTTTAGTATATATCGGAATGTATTTTATGGCTTGTAATAGTGAAATTTTTATATAGACATTCTTTAGCTCATCTAAAACATCAAACTGTGGTATAGACATGGGAATTTTTGCTTGGACCAATATTTCTGGAAAAGGTGGTGGATGCAACAGTTGCATTTGTTTATTTTTGATGTCATCATTTTGTTTCCTTTGAGTTGGAGTTTCATTTTCATTTTCTTCTTTTTCTTCTTGTTTTTCAACTATTGGAGGTTCTTTTTGAAGTACCTTACCATACCTCAGCTCGATATTTTGTAAAGGTAATGTGGGATATGATGGTCCCTCATCTACAATGTAAGCTGGTCTATCTGCTCTATTATTTGGATTTGGTACAGGTTGAGCAGGAATCTGAGTGGGTCTAGGAGGTTGGTTAGATGGAAGTTGTAATTGAGGTGGATTTATTGGTGGAGGATCAGGCAATGCTTGTTGAGTGTTTTGGGGTTGATAAACAACTTGCTGCTGAGGATATTGTTGATATGTTTGAGGATATTGCAAATATGGTTGATGGTACTGTTGATATGGCTGAGAATATTGTTGGTATGGTTGAGGATATGGTTGATATTGTTGAGAGTATTGCTGAAATGGTTTCCATTGTTGTTGTGGGTGATTTTGGTGTTGCCATGGCATGGGTACATTCCAAGAATTCTGAACATACATCTGATCTTGTGCAGGAAATTGCAAATTTTGGTTTGGAAACATACCTGGAGGTGGAGGTCTTGGTTGCCATGGTCTCTTAGCGCCCATGAAATACACATTCTCCATATCTGTGTTAGCTTCCACATTATAATTCTGTAAAATCTTGACTTTAGAGCAATGAAATATATCATGATTTTCAGTACAAAAGGTGCAAACTTGAATGCTTTCTAATGGGCAATCTTTCAAAGCATGTTTCTTCTTGCATTTTGGACAAAAGACAGCCATTAATGGATCTTCCTCTTCTTTTCTTTTCTTTGCTTTCAGAGTGTCAATTTGATTTCCTAAGGTACTTAATAGATCTGTTTTGAATTTTCTAACAATTTTTCTATTTCAGCCCTTGTGACACTTGTTGAAGCAAATTTTGTGGCTTTGTATGATATAGCTCTTTTTCCATTTCTGGCTTTGCTCCTAGAATACTTTTCACATAAATCAGCAATTTCTTCAAAATTTAAAGTGGAAATATCACCTTTGCCCATCAAATTAAGATCATCTAAGTATTCCTCTCGAATTCCCTTCAAAAATATTGTTTGAATCAGATCAAGAGACATGGTTCTAAGTTTTGATTTTTGTAAATTGTAAACAAATCGTTCCAAATACTCCTCTAAATTTTCATCCTCTTGTTGATTCATTCTAAAGATATCATCTTTAGAATCTTTCGATCTACAATAAGGTTGGTATTTCTTTAGGAATAGTTTTCTCATGCCATCCCAATCAGTTATTGCATGTTCACCAAGTCCCATGAACCATCTTAATGCTGATGCTTTTAATGTTGCTGGGAAGAGTTTAAGCCTATGGGCATCATCTGTGTAACCATATGTTCGACATACTATGTCAAATTCAAACAAGAATGAATCTGGGTCTTCTAAAGCCATGCCATAAAAGTTTGGTAACACAGATGGAGGTATGTTTTTCATTTTTATTTCCTCATCATGATTTTCTCCTGGTTCTTGAATAGGAAATTTAAAGGTTGACTCTCCCTCCTCTCTTCGATCTTGTTGTTCAGGAGTGGGTCTTCTTGCTGATCCTCCTCCTTCCTCAGCCATTTAGATAGGTTCCTCTGTTGATTTAATTTCTTGTTCAGTGTCATTTGTTTCAAAGAGAAGCTGTTCTAGTGATTTTTCTCCTTCTTGATATTTTTCAAAATTAGTAGGTTCAAGGAGAGATTGTTGAGTTATTTTACTACTTGCTCCTTTTATAGAGGATTCAGGGAGATGTTTCTTCTTTGATTCCTATGCCAATAGAATTTATTTCTCAATGAGTGTGAGTCTTTGCCCTGATTTTTGTTTATCCTCTAATTCTTGTATGGTGACTTTCTCAGATGGTGTTGTGTGTTCAATTATTCCTAAAGGGTATGCTCCTAGTGGTGGATTAGTTTTTGGATGGGGGGTTTTTATGAATCTACCTTTATTATCTCTAGATCTAGACATAAGTAAACATGACTTCTAAAATGATGATTTAAAATTAAATATATTTTTTTGTTTGTTTTTGTTTGTTTTTGTTTGTTTTTGGTTTTTTTTAGAAATCCTCTAGTTGCGCCTCCCCGGCAACAACGCCAAAATGTAGTGACCAATCCAGGGTTCTAGATTAGACTAAATTTAATGTCAACCAAGATAGGTAAACTTAGAGGTATGTGTCTAAATTTTATAGACCTAAAAGGATCTCATATATCTAAATAAGTGTCTATTGTGACCGGCTACAACACTCTTTTACAAGAGATTGAAATATGTTTCCTTCCACAATTTAAACACTTATATCATCTAATTTAATTAAATGTTCTAAAAAACAAAGTGTTACTAGTCTGAGTTCTCAATCTTCTTACAAGGATATAACTCATGAAAAACTCTTTCAAGATAACGCACTAAGCATACTAAAAATCAAATTCATGAAAACAAAGTTCATAGAAATATTTTGAAATTCAATGTTCAATTAAACCTTTTACAAGGTCTTATTCAATAATTTTGCAATTGAATTTTCAAGCTACTACTATGAATCATAAAATAACAATCACAAGAACTTCAAATTGAATTGATAAACTCACAAGCAATGAAATGAAATAAAACGCTATTCAGATCTGAAGACTAAATTCTACAAAACAGAAAAGAAAGTGTACCAATCCTCACGTAGGGCCCTTCCACGCTTTGATGGCACACTTTGAAAAACTTCAGGTGATAAGAACGTTAACTCATAAACACCATAATTGATGAAATTCTGCCTTTGATTAAGTTTTGAGAATAGATTACATTAAAAAACAGAGTTGTAGAATACGCTTACAGTCTTAAGTGTGCTCTCTTCCATGTATTCACTAGCATTCCTCCTCTCTTTATTAAAATTTACAACCAAAAAGGCTATTTTCGTTCTTCCTAATCCTAACTGATTTCTAAAACAAATCGAAATCAGTTTAGCTAACTTCAGATTTTTCTGCTTTTACAACCAAAAAGGCCATTTTCATTCTTCCTAATCCTAACTGATTTCTAAAACAAATCAAAATCAGTTTAGCTAAACTCAGATTTTTCTTCTTTTACAACCAAAAAGGCTGGGTTTGACCAGCATTGACCATGTATTCAGGAGCTCCAAATTCGATTTAAATAGATTTTCCACCATGTATGTACATCCTAGATCATGTCCTTATATTCTGTTTCGATTTTCCTTCCATGCCACATGTCACAACATAAACCAATTACAAGAAGTCATTACATCCCGTAATTTTTTTGAAAAATTCCAATTTTTAACATAAAAATCCATAAATTAAATTTAATGTAAAATAACAATTATAATGCTTCATTAATCAATTTCAATGGACTATGAGGAGTTTAAGGAAGAAAATGGTAGATAAATGATGGATTTTTAGAAGAAAAGAATAGAAATAAAATAGTACCAACAAAGACTTGGTCAATGAATGGAAGGGGAAATGGTTTTTGGGTTGCTTTATTAAGCTCTCTATAGTCAACACATATACCCCACTTTCCATTCTTTTTAGGCACCACTACTAATGGAGAGACCCATTTGCTATCAGATTAGAATAGATGAAATTTACATCTAACAATTTTTGTAGTTTAGCTTTAACAATATCTTTAAGGTGAGGGTTTAACCTCCGTTGAGGTTGTCAAATGGGCCTGACATCTTTCTCTGTATAGAAATGGTGCATGCATAATTGGGGATCAATCCCTTTCATGTTTGGGTAATCCCATGCAAAGGCCTCTCTATATTTTCTCAGAAGTTGAACAAGCTTTTGCTCCTAGTCAACAGTCAGGCTTTTGTTAATATTTAAAGTTTTTCCTGGCTCAATTTCTATGGTTTTGTTGTTATAAACAGAAGTTGTTGGTATTGATTGATCGTTGATATCTTTTAAGGAATCTTCTTCTATTTCGTTATCGAGGGATGCTTCAATCATATGACATTTTGGATGAGATACGACATTTGGTTGGTTAATGTAAGTGTTAATGATGTCATCTTCTATTTGATCCTTGAGTTCGAGAGCATCTTCTATAGTTAGTGGTGATCTAATGTTTTCAGTTAGATATGATAAAAGTTGTTTTCTGGTTTTTATTATTGTTAAACTTGGCTGAGATGAAGGATACAAGGCTAAATTCTTCACATTATTTCCTCTAGCCATAGTCATGCTTCCTATTTGACAGCTTATGTAAGCATCCGCAGTTGCTAGCCAAGGTCTACCCAAAATTAGGGGATGTCCATCGAGCCTGTTTCTAGGATTTATGATCAGAAAATCTGCTGGGTATTCCCAAGGATCTATAGACACCATTAGAACTTGTAATGTGCCTTCTGGTTTGACTACTGATCGGTCAGCCAGTTCCAACAAGGTCGTAGTTGGGTCCAAGGATTTAATGTCGAGCTTCTGACAAGTTGTTATTGTAATAATATTGATTGTTGCTCCTAGGTCGACTAATGCATTGGGGAAGGAGCATCCATTTATTTTCACTGTGACTCTAGGGTTTGTTAGGTCCTCTTATTTTAAAGGTGTTTCTCTGCCTGATAGTAAATCAGATAAAGTACCGACTACATGGACAGTTGGGGTTGTTTTTATTTTCCTCTTTGGCTTTTTCGTACACAATTCCTTAATAGTTTTTGCATAAATTGGAATGCCCTGAATAGCCTGGAGGAGAGGTAATTTTACACACACATTTTTCAATTCTCCCAGAAAATCAAGTTCGGGATATTCAATTGAGTGGGGTATAATTAATCTTTTTGGGAATGGTGGAGAAGAGGTGATTGTTTGATGATAAGTTTTCTATTTAACCATGTTCTCCACTTGTGGTTTTTGTTCTACAGGTAACAGATCTTCAATTTGTATATTTCGATCCCCCTCTTATTCTATTATCCGCCCAGATCTTAATCGAAGCTCATTGCACTCATTCAACTTGGTTTCTGGCTCTGGTCCTTTAATAATTTGCACAGATTGAACCGATCTGTTGTTGGGGTTTGGGTTGGGTTGGGCTAGGAGCTGCGGTCATAGGTTGGTCCAAGGGTTCTGTTGCAATGTGTATGGTGCTGGCAATGTGGGTTGAGGTAGGGGGATTGTTCCTGCTTGCTGATTTATAGGTCTTTTCCAGCTTGACTGCCAGTTCTGGTTCTATCAAGTGGAGGGTGACCATTGAGATTGATATGCATTATTCTGTCAGAACGGTGGGAAGTAAGAGGAATTTGGCCAATTGTTATTTTGATTTGATTGGTTGGGCCAAGGTGGCATAAAGAATGGTTGTTGTGACCAATTGGAAAGAGGTGGTTGGTACTGCCCCATGTCTCCTATGTATTTTTGTGAATTACATTACGAGGGTTGAAAGAAAGAAGATGGATCAATCGGTGTACCTATTTGTCATGTTTGCCATTGGCGTCGCTAATTTAGTAGGTAGACTCATTCTGTTTCTTCCTCTACCTCCATATAGACTTCTTTTAACCCTAGGAGTGATGGGTAGCTTTTTGTGGCATGATCTTTAGTACATATGGCACATGTTTCCACCATATCCAGTGGGCATTCTTTGTGACTATGCTTCTTCCTGCATCTAAGACAAAATATCACCAAGTTTTGTTCTGCTTCCGCCTTCTTTTTCTTGGCTTGCATAATGTCCAATTGCGTTGTCAGAGTTCCCAAAATATCTATTTTTAAATCCTCTAGTAGATTGCCAATTTCTACACTAGTTATACCTCCACCAGAGATTTTGTTGTCCCTAGTGGTCATGTCACGTTTTGCTGGTTTCAATCTCGTACTGCCTCTTGAGCACCTGATACACAATTTAATAATTTCAGCATAGTCTTCTTGATATATATCACCTTTACCCATAATATTTAATGTCTCTATCCATTGTTCTTTCATCCCTTTAATCAGTGTATTTTTTAGCACATTATTAAGCAAAGGCAGAGTTGCATAGGGAGACTATTGGAGGTTATATTGAAAGCATTCCACATATTATTCTAACGCTTCACTAGGTCTTGCTACCATTTGGAATATTTTGTCTTTCAATTCCCTAGATCTGGAATAGTCATGATATTTTTTAAGGAAAGCAGTTTTCATTTGATCCCAATCATTTATTGTGCCCCCACCTAATCCCATAAACCATCGCAAGGCTGCTCCTTTTAATGGAGTGGGAAACAGCTTTAGTTTCTTGGGGTCAGTGGTATAATCATAACCCCGTTATAATACATCAAATTCAAATAGGAATGCATCTGGATCCTCTGATGTTAGTCCATGAAAGGTGGGAATATTTTGGAGAGGGATAACTTTCATGGGTGCATTAACAGTTGTTTCAACGATGGGATATTGTAATGTAGAGGTCTGGGGTGTTTGCGAGTTGTTGGCCATTTGATCAAATATATGCCAGTACCCTTCCAGGATCTCTAGAGAGTTATTCCTAGGATGATTAAAAGGGGTGGGAATGATCTTAACAGCACTCCCTCGGTCCGGGATAGTGAGTGTTCCTTGTTGAATTACTAACTGAGGGGATCTTGGCTCCTCTGTTTCCCCTGTTTCTCCTCCTCCCTCACAAATATTAAAAGAATTCCTTTCTTGGGAGGAAATTGGGCATGAATTTTCAGTTTCTTGAAAACTCTGCTCGGTCCCTACTGTTTTACTGTGGACCTCAGCATAGGCTACAAATGGTGAGCCTATGGCCCGAAGGGAGACAGTAGGTTGTATGGAAACAACGTTTTTGGGACCTATTGATGGCTGAGATTCAACTTTCTTTAATATATCATCTATGAAATTTGATCGTCCAAGGGTCACAAGTCCCTTAGATCTATCGGGCTTGGGTAGTGGAATTGGATTGTTTTCGGATTTTTTCTTCTTAGTCATTCATGCAAACAATTCAAATGTTTATCTCTACCCTAAGTTCCTAACAATCTACTAGAAAGTGGGCAGGGGAGAAAGCATCTCACATGCTCCGTACACAGGTTCTTACCTTTTTTTTTGATACCCAATTCTCTCTCAATAGACAAGCAACAAATACCTACTTTAGTTTTCTATAATTGTGCTGAAAAGTGGGCGGAGGAGTAAGAACTTTACTTTCTCATTACGTAGGTTCTTACCTTCCATTTTCAAAGCCCAATTATTCTTCAACAACAATCATCAAATGTACATTACTCCTTAGAAATGGCTACAATCTCCCAAGCAATGGTGCCAAACTTTTGTTCGATAAAAGGTGCCTTTTAAAACTCCTAATTATCCTCACATTAATTATCAATCCGGGAAAGTATTCTTATTTCAATAGTGTACATAGTATGTGGCTACTATTTGACTCAAAGAGTAATGTTCCTAAATTACAGTATAGATCTTTTAAATACAAGAGTAAACGGATGCATCTAGTAAATTCCAATTGCAATTAAAGAAAACTCAATCCTTTAACGAAATCAAATCTTACATTCATCAAAGTTACAATGACATCAATTGAGAGTACAGTAGTGATAACTCATCCCTCTTTAACTGATTTAATCTAAATCAAACCCAATCCTCAATAATTAATCTAAATAGCGAATGATCTCAATATGAGAGTTTCAACAGTGATAGTTAATACTCTTTACAGTTGATGATATCAAGCAGAATATTTATCTAAGTAACTTGATCTGAAAAGAAAGTAAACTCAATCAATGACAATACTGCAAATTATATAAAGCAAAGAGATTATTTTAACATTGGAAAATAATAAACAGCGAAGTGATAAAATCACAGAAAGCAAAAATACTATCAAACCATCACACTTGCAAGAATTGGAAATGTATGACACAAGAAAAGCAGTTGAATCCACCAGAGGTCGGGCCCTTAGCTGCCAGCGAACACTACTAGGTTACTTCAGGAAATGTGAGAGAACAACAACTTTACTTATATATTAATCATCAAACTAAATAAGCATTACAATAAATTCGTGCTCTTCTCGACAGCGAGAGTTTGTAATTACAATTACGATTCCAATAATACAGAAATTCCTCCCCTTTTTCTTCTTACAAAACGTCTCCTTTTATAATAGGAAAGGGTAAGAAGATAAATGATAAACGTGATCCCTCAGGATCTCTCGATCCTGAGGGATTCACAACAATTTCCCATCTTCAGACATTATTTCCTTTCTTGTGTTGATTCTTCTTATTTGCTTTTGGCCTTATCTGCAATCGTTGTGTTCCTTCCTTAGCTTGTTGATTTTTGTTTTTCCTTCATAAGGAACAACATTTGTCCCTTTTGTTGTTTTCCTGCATAAAGGAAGGTAATAATTAGCTAAGTCATAACTGTATATAATTTCTTCATTTCTTACCGTAATTCCTTAATAGATTAGCGCATTGAGATATAGAAAGGATAAGAATAAAGGAAAGGATGATGAGTTTAATAGTAAATGCATACCTTTTCCATGACTCAACACCTAGAACAATGAGCTAGTAACTTTTCACTAAGGGAATAGGTAGTGCAAGGATCCTAGTGCTAGACAGTGGATGCAGGTTGACTTTGGCAGTGGATTCTGGACTTCCTAGGAAGGAGGTGAATCCTGATATTACTTTGAGGGTGGAGGCGTGAGTCTCTGGATTTCCTTGTTGATTGATATAGACATCGTATCCTTTTATTTGTTGGTTGAGAAAATGTGCATATATATATGTGTGTATATTATTGTAAATATTGTATTGAGTTGGATTTATAAATATCCATGAACAATATGTTTATTTTCTGGTTGAAGAAAATGTGCATAATTATATGTGATTATTATTGTAAATATCATAATGAGTTATGTTATAAATCTCCAATACATGGTATGATTTTTATGTTTCAGCAAGTTTTTCATTGTAAATACTACAATGAGTTAAATTGTAAAGCTCCATGGGCAATAGGTATTGGTTTCAAAAGAAAAATTTGCTTGTAGGTGTCATAGAGCACTGAGGGTGGTGTTCCCCTAAGGGGGAGGAACCTGTAATAGCACTGAGTTAAAATTTCATGTAATAAACTTAATAAAGGAAAAATAAGACCAAGGTCATGGGACATGTATTCCAAGCTAAATGTTAGCAAAAACATCCTAGTGGGTGTTCATTTGGTTTATTATGGCTAAGGGAAATTGGCAAAGGAAATGGAAAAGGCTTTGACAAGGAGAAAAAAGGTATTTTTTGCATCTATTTATGAAAATAAAGGAAAATAGGAGAAAAAGGAGGTGAAAGGTCACATATTTCATGTGAAGAGGAAATTGAAGGAAAAATAGAGGAAAATAAATAAAACAGAGGGTTCAATGATAAAATGGCTTATGAGGATCAGTTCATGGACTTTTCCAGTTGATATTTTTGTCATTTTATTTTTGGAATCACTCTCAGAGAGGAGAAGAGAACCAAGAGGAGAAGGAAAGAAAGCAAGGAAATAAAGGATGGGGAAAGGAAAGGAAAGCAAGAATCAAGCAAGGAAATATTGGATCAAGCAGCTTCAATATGAATACTTGCAGGTAACAGGTTGCATCTCTAATTTCCTAGGTGGTTTTGGCATGCATGGTATATTCATGTGTATATTTGGTTTATTTGTTGTTGGTGGCATGGATTTTGCTGGGTTTTGATAGTGGTTTCAAACTTGCCTTGTCATTTTTGAATATCCATGGTGTGATGGGAATCTTTCTTGGTTGAGCTTTGGATTTCCGAAAGGTTTTGGATCTAGGTGAGGTGGTCTCAGGAAAATTCCCAAGGGCCTAGGAATCCATTGACCGGTAATGGCAGGATACATAGTAGTGCCTAAGGGTGGAGATGGAAAATTCCTCAATGTATTAGTGAACAAATTCTTAGGCATCCAAGCTCAATTTGATTTTCTGATCTCAGGACCTGTTTATGTGAGATCATGGTATGGTGAGGGTGAAGGTGGTTTAATATCTGAATTACATTGGTTGTTTATGGATTGGTTTATCCCATGATATCCCACATTCGTGCTTGGAATATGGCATGGGGGTGATTCGCTGAAAGAAATATTTGGTTCAACTCAATCTATGATCAGGTAGTACATGGAATTCCTTGACTTGATTAGCTTTTTCATATGGTTAATAAGCACTACGTTTCTCTTGTATTTGATGAGTAATTATACTTTTTATTATGTGTCTTTGATAGTTGTTATATCACTGATATTTATTTGGTTATATGATAGTTATAAGAATGGTTATATGACAGATCAAAATATGTATCGTATCACATTTTTTGTTGATAAATGACTGGTTAATGAATGCATGACCTAATTGGTGTTATGATAGATATTGTGAGAAGGCATTGATCCTTCTTGTTAAACCCCAAATAAGTTCTAGATCCTTATGTTTAGATTGTCACTCATGACCTATAGGTTGCATGTTTATCATGTGTTTGACAGAATGTCAATCCTAGTTGGGGAGAGGTCAGGTCAAGTCCTAGTACAAGTTTTGATTTATAATATTTGTTTCTATGCCATTTATCATTTGTGGAAGTTTCACTGAGTTCTAGGTAGAGGCACGAGTCATAGGTCTGAAAAAGTGGCTCAAAATTCAAGGCCATCGACATATAATTATATGGAAAAGTCCAAAATCATAGAGAAGTCGGCCTATGGGAGTCACTGGAGGCTTATAGTCACTTGGAGGCCTTGGCAAGGGAGTGGTTGAGGCTATAGTTCAATGAAAAAGAAATTTCACTCAGGGGTTGGACACCTGGAGGGGTTGGGTTGCTTCTTAAGGTCCTATAACACCTAAGTGAAGTCATTAAGGTCTTAAGTTGTTGACTCCATTTCCTCAAGGTGATATAGGAGGTTGAGTGTTGTCATAGTGACCCTCAATTCATTTTTACCCCGGTTAAACCAGTTAAAGTGGGTAAATGTGGGAGGAGGGTGTTACAACCTACCATGAAAAATAACATTTAACACAATCCAACCAAAATAATAAAAGCAATTTAAACCTATTTGTTGTTGCAAAGAAGGTGTATAACAAGTTTCCATGTACCACAATATTTGAATCATTCTTCTCTACTAATATTATTCATATTTTTCTGTACTAGTAGCATCCTTTTTCATTTGTGATATTGATTTTAAGGCTTTTATTTGCAACACTATAGATCATAATTGCAAAAAACTTCAATTTTATGTTGGCATTATGACATAGGTTTTGGCTTTATGACATAGTTGTTGTCCTTGATGGCAACTCACTCAGATGACAAATCACAGTTTAGGCTCACAGAATGACGGAAAAGGAGGTATACGCAGGTTTACCTTGAAAAAACCGTGTATACACGTGGGTTTTCCGACCAAAAGGTGCGTATGCATATACAAGCACTTTCACGCAAGGAAAAGTGCATACATGTTAGAGAATTTGGTTTTGGTCCATGGTATTTGGACCATGGTATTTTAACCCATGGTATTGGTCCAAGGTATCTTGTCCGAAGTGTTGACCCCAGGTATTTGGTCCAAGGTATTGCTTCTAAGTGGTTTTGGACCATGGTATTGAGAAAGGCCTAAGACTATAAAAGGAGGAGGAGATCATTAGGCAAATGCACTCAAGGATTGAATATCTAATGAAGAGCAAGATCTAGAATACTGGTCATTGGGTTATGGTGCATAGCTAGATCTAAATCAAGGAGGAACCTGAGCGCTTGAAGAAGGATAAGTTTTATCGATGGGTCAAGATCTTAAGGCTTGAAGAGAAGTATCTTTATGTTGTTTTGAAATTTTATCTGAATAGTTGGCACATGTCGCAATCTGTAAATCTGATGATCTGGGTATAACTGATGTCTGAATAGTTGTAAAGGTTAAATCATCTTTTACAGATCTGTACGCAGGTTAATTACAGCAAGGGCGAGTATACACGCTGGTTCAGCATTTCAAAACAACGTATACGCAAGTTTGTCTTGAGAAAAGTGTGTATGCACACAGGTTCGACACATTGAAGTAGCGTACACCTCATAAAATATGTTTTAGCTACTTCTGTCTGCTGTTGCAATGTTTTGGGTTCTAGCTTGGGTTCTAGTCACTATTACTGTGTTCTGGTTATAGCTTTCAGAAAAGTGATTGTTTGATTCAGTTTTGGTTGGTACAAAGGAGATTGGTTGATGCAGATATATCTGATGTTTGATTGATGTTATTGATGGATCTAGCCTAAAAATTTATGAAACGTGATCCCTGGAAGAAAAGAGAAGGTTGTAGCCTTCTGTAGGTCAACACCTATGTACTAGTACATTAGCTGGTACAAGAGCTAAGGGGGTTGTAGCTCCCTTCCAAGAGAAGCTGGAGAACAAGAGAAGGTTATAGCCTTCTGCAAGTAGAAGCCTGTGTATTGGTATAATACTACACCAGTACAGAAGTATTGTAAAAAGAAGTTTCTTATTAAAAGAAGATAGAGACGAATTGCAACAGGTGGTTTTCACCCACATTGGGTTTCCATCTTATACCTTGTGTTCTTGTGTGTGATTGTCTTCTCTGTTTTTATTGTACTTGGTTACTATTATATGGCTCTGATACACAGATTAAAGATGAACATCTGATGAATTAACTAAATTATAAGTCTGCAGGATATACACTAGTTTTCTTAACAACAATTGCATATATACACAAGTTTCATTAACTGAAGTAGCGTATACAAATCTTGTTATGAAAAGAAATATTATTGACTTGTTAATACAGATTCCCCCCCCCCCTCAGTATTATTCCAAACAATTGGTATCAGAGCAGGTCCTTCAGAAGAATCTTGATCGCTTGAAGGAAGATCTATCATCATGAGCAACTACGAAAGAGAGGCATCCATCAGGTCACCAATCTTTGATGGGAGCAACTTCGTCTATTGGAAAGTAAAAACCATAACCTATCTTCAATCTCCTGGAACATAAGTTTGGGATATCGTGGAAGGAGGATACACATTTCCATCAGCAACTCCTACAGATACGGCGGGTAAAAAGCAGTATGAAACTAATGCAAAGGCTGTCAATACTCTATTGGGGAGTCTGTCACAATCAGAATCCGTCAAGGTTATGCAGCTCAAAACCGCCAAAGGAATATGGGACAAGATCATTCTAAGCTATGAAGGAGATGATCAGGTAAAATGTGCAAGACTACAATCTCTTAAAATTCAATATGAAACTCTCAGAATGCACAATGATGAAAGTGTAGCTAATTATTTCCTACGTATAGATGAGATTGTTAATCACATGAAAAACTTGGGTGAAGAGATAAAAGAAGTTACTTTGATTGAAAAGGTTCTAAGGTCCTTGTCTTCTAAATTTGAATCAAAAGTTTCTGCCATAGAAGAAAAGCAGGATCTTCAAAGTATTACTATGTCACAGCTGCATGGAATCCTAACTGCTTTCAAAATGAGAAAAGGGGGTTCATCAGATATGAGAGAAGCCACATTCAAAGCTTCAAGAAAAGGAGAACTCAATGAGTCAGGACATACGTTAGAAGGAGAGGAAGAATCAAACTTTTTCAAGAACCTTCAACGGGGTTCTGGAAGATTCAGAGGTAAACTACCTTTCAAATGTTTTGCTTGTGGAAGAGTAGGTCATTATGCTACCAAATGTCCTCACAAAGATAAGCTTGATAAAGGTAAGGAATCAACAAAATGGAATAGAAAACAAAGTGTAAATAAGAAGAGCTACTATACGCATGAAGATACTGATGTTTTATCAAATAGTGATGAAGATGAAAATGGCATTGATTATAGACTTCTGATGGCTTTTGAAGAGGATGATTTCTTGGATGCTTTAGATGAAGATGGTCTCTATGAAGAAATTTCTAAACTTAAAATCTGTTTAGAAGAAAAGAATATGATTATAGATACTCTTACATTCCAACTTGCTGAAAGGGAAAAACACAATGAAAAGTTAGAATGTGAAATTGTGGTCTAAGAAAATAAATTGAGAAAACAAAAGCTTTCAATCTTAAGTTTGCTAAAGGATCAGAAACTTTAGATGAAATTGTCAAAGTACATCGTTCTCCTCTGATAAAGACAGGTCTTGGATATACTAAAGAACCATCTCAAGCACAGAAGCCATCAACCTCAAAAAGTTATCTTGATGCAGCAAGGAGAAATGAATAGGTTTACAATCGTTAGCAGAGGCTTAAAGCAGATCACCAGGTAAATTGAGTTCCATCTACTTCAAGAATGAACCGAAGCTATAACCAACCACAGGTAAATCATTCTCAATTTTCTTCAAGAATGAATGTCAATGGAAACTACAATCATCAGGTCAGTAGATTCGATAATCACAGGAATTTCTTTAATGGCCAATGTTTTTCATGTCATAACTTTGGACACAAAGCTACTCAATGTGTTTCTTACAAGATCATCATGACTAGAGAAGCACGAAATCAAAGGAATGTGACTGGGATCATGAAAAGGACCTACAATAACTTTTTTGCTCTTGAAAATGAAATAGAATGCTCTATCTGTAACAACTTTGGTCATGAAGACTCTGAATGCAAGAGTAAATTTCGACAAACATCTCAGAAGGGGCAAGCTTCATTAAGTCCCAAAACATGGAAAAACAAAGAACCGCAAACCGAAAGATGTGGTATAGTCTTATATGGAAAAGGAAAAGAAAATCAATGGTACATCAACAATGGATGCTCGAAACTAATGACAGGTGATAAAGAAAAACTTCAGTCATATAGTGCCTTAGAAAAGGAAAGGAAGGTCTCATTTGGAAGTGACACCCCTGCAGTCATAAAAGGTAAAGGCTTTGTTCTCTTAAAAGAAAAGGTAAAAGCTGGGAATGTTATGTATGTTGATGGTTTAAAGCATAATCTATTGAGTGTTAGTCAAATGTGTGATCAAGGAAATGAGGTAGTATTTCGATCAAATGGATGTGTTGTCCGTGAGCTTGATATAGGAGAAACAATGTTCAAAGGCATAAGAACTCCAAATAATTTATACATACTCAAGGGAGGACAAAAATAATTCTATCTGAGAAAAAATGATGAACACTCCTATGGCACAGAAGATTGGGGCATCTAAGCTTCCCTCAAATAAGGAAAGCATGTAAATTCCAAGCTATACGCGATCTTCCTGACATCAAAATTCTAGAAAATACAATATGTGGATCATGTCAATTTGGTAAGCAAACCAGAACACATTTCCCTGAGAAGGAAGGATCAACTAGTAAGCCACTTGAACTTGTCCATACTGATTTATGTGGTCAATCAAGGAAAAAGTCACCTCGTGGAGAATAATACTTTATATTGTTCATTGATGACTTTTCCAGAATGTGTTGGATATGATTTCTAAAGCATAAAGATGAAGCATTTGAAAATTTCAAAGCATTCAAATCTTTGGTTGAAAACGAATTAGATTGCAAAATCAAATGCCTCAGATCTGATCGAGGAGGGGAATTTACCTTGGATGAATCCTTCGACTTCTTTGAAGAAAATGAAATAAGAAGGGAATTCTATACCACAAGGACTCCTCAACAAAATGGAGTGGTAGAAAGGATGAATAGAACTGTTCAACAAATGACTCGTGATATGCTAGATGAGTTTGGAACTCTTGCAACTTTCTGGGGTGAAGTTGCATTTGCTGTTGTCACTATTCTCAACAAAACGAATGTTCGGGTAAATAGCACTCAAACTCCTCATGAAATTTGGTATGGTAAGACTCCTACTGTAAAATACTTCAAAGTTTTTGGAAGCAAATGTTACATCAAATAGACTGATGAAAAACTTGACAAGTTTGAACGTAGAGCAGAGGAAGGCATTCTCCTTGGTTACTCTACCCGAAGTAGAGGATACAAGTGTTATAATAAAAGACTTGGGAAAATTATTGAAAGTATTGATGTTGTGGTTGATGAAGCAGGCGAAAATCCAAAGCTGGTAAAAACTGAAGAGTGGGAAGAAGATGAGGATTATCCTTCCACATCAAATCAGACTAATGTTGAAGAAGAAGAAACCAATGAAGCACCAGAAGAGAAGATAATGACAGAAGAAAAGACTCCATCCAGATATTTTCAGAAAAATCATCCAGAGACTCAAATTTTGGGACAAAAAGAGGCAGGTGTGTAGACAAGAAGAAGTATTACAGAAACTTCAAGCTATCTAGCATTGCTTTCCTCCATCGAACCACAAAATGTACATGAAGCATGCAAAGATGAATGTTGGGTCAAGGCTATGAATGAAGAGCTTAAGCAGATTGAAAAGAATAATACCTGGGAATTAGTTCCTAGACCTCATGATAAGAATGTCATAGGAACCAAATGGATATTCAAAAATAAGCTGAATGAAAATGGAGAAGTTATTAGAAATAAGGCCAGACTTGTTTGTAAAGGGTATGCTCAACAAGAAGGTATAGACTTTGAAGAAACTTTTGCACCTGTTGCTAGACTTGAAGCCATAAGAATTTTCCTTTCTCTTTCTAGCTTTCAGAAGTTCAAAGTATATCAAATGGATGTGAAATATACCTTTCTTAATGGAGACCTAGAAGAAGAAGTATATATTGAGCAACCAGATAGATTCATCCTTAGAAATGATCCAAAACTTTTATGCAGACTCAGAAAGGCTCTCTATGGTCTAAAACAAGCTCCAAGGGCCTCGTATTATCATCTTGACAAATACCTTCATCAACAAGGTTTTTCAAAAGGATCAACTAATAGCAATCTATATATAAAAATTGACAATGGTAAATTGCTAATACTTGTTGTGTATGTTGATGATATAATTTTTGGTAGAAATGAAGAAGCCATGAGTCAAAACTTTGCTTTGGTAATGCAGAAATAATTTGAAATGCCCCTGCTTGGTGAACTCACATATTTTCTTGGTTTACAAGTTCAACAAAATAAAGATGGTATTTTTCTATCGCAAACCAAGTACCTCAAGTAGATCTTGAAGAAATATGGCATGGAATATTCTAAACCAGTATGTACCCCTATGGTAATAGGATGCAACCTCAGCGCAAATGATGAATCAGCAACAGTACATCGACCAACCTACAGATCCATGATTGGTAGTCTGCTCTATCTAATAGGTACCCCACTAGACATCATGCATGCAATGGGAATAGTTGGAAGATTCCAAGCAAATCCAAAGGAAGCACACCTTCAGGCAGTCAAAAAGATTTTCAAATATCTTCAAGGAACACAAAACTTTGGTTTATGGTATCCTAAAGATAAAGATATTACACTTCATGCATATACAGATGTAGATTTGGGTAGGAAGCGTGGATGACAGAAAAAGCACTAGTGGTGGTGCATTCTTTATGGGTTCCAGATTAGTGTCTTAGTTTAGCAAGAAACAAAGTTCAATTGCATTATCTACAGCTGAAGCAGAATATGTGGCAACTGCATCTTGCTGCACACAACTCCTTTGGATGATGCAAACATTGAAAGAAATTTAAATTACATGTACTCCACCCATCTCCATTCTATGTGATAATACAAGTGCAATCAGTATTTCAAAGAATCCAGTCATGCATTCCAAGACCAATCATATACCTATCAAATATCATTTTCTCTGGGAACAAGTGCTTGAACAAAAGGTCAAATTGGAGTATGTTCCCTCCAAGGAACAAGTTGCTGATATATTCACCAAACCATTGCCCAGAGAGACATTTGAATACCTCAGATAGAAGCTAGGAGTAGTTGATGCATCATCTTGCTGTTAAAACCTATCTATTTCAGAGAACAGTGGTTGTACGTGAGTTTCATAAAGCGTATCTGCGTACATAGCCGATTGTTGTAGATATAGTCGCGTATATGTTGGTTTGAAGAATATCAGTGGGCTAGACTCAGGATGAAAAGATTCTAATATGGGTCTGACAGTGATCATCTGGCACAGGTTCAGGGGGGGCATATACTTCCAATAATGCATTGTTGGCATTATCTTAGAAGATCTTGGTACAATTTCACAGTTGTTTTTGATTCAGGTGGAACAGGTGCAGAGGGAGATCATGGTTGCTGATCTGGATGGTGATTGACAGATGCTGCTGATTATAGTTTTTTATGACTATCATAGTCTTGTTTTAGATATTTTGTCTCTATGTCATGTATATCTTTTATTATTAAGGTCATGTAACGACCTATTTTGTTTCCCCACTATGCCTGGGATGGATGATGTAATGTTCTTATTTTATCATGTATAACTTTTGATGTATCCCCACTTGTTTGGGTGGATAAGTCAATCTTGGTATATCCCCACTTGGTTGGGAGATGGATGTATGTATGAGTCTTTGGTGATAGGAAGGTCATTTATGATGTATAGAGTCATGTTCTTCTTGTAGAACATCTTTTTGTAGACCTTGCTTACAATTAGGGGGAGCATGAATAGTACACTTTAGCATATCAGAAAAGTTCAGGATGTACATAGGGGGAGCATAACCCTTTGCCCTTGATGAAAAAGGGGGAGAATGAATTGGAGTGACTAGGGGTTTCCATCAAGTCCAAAGGAGGAGATTGATGGCATTATGACACAGGTTTTTGCCTTATGACACAGGTGTTGTCCTTGATGGCAACTCACTGAGATGACAAATCACAGTTCATGCTCACAGAATGAAGGAAAAAGAGGTATACACAGGTTTACCTTGAAAAATCCGCGTATACACGCGAGTTTGCTAACCAAAAGACGCGTATGCGTATACACGCACTTTAACGCAAGGAAAAGTGCGTACATGTTGGAGAATTTGGTTTTGGTCTGTGGTATTTGGACATGGTATTTTGACCCATGGTATTGGTCCAAGGTATCTTGTCCAAAGTGTTGACCCCAGGTATTTGGTCCAAGGTATTACTTCTAAGTGGTTTTGGACCATGGTATTGAGAAAGGCCTAAGACTATAAAAGGAGGAGGAGATCATTAGGCAAATGCACTCAAGGATAGAATATCTAATGAAGAGTAAGATCTAGAATATTGGTCATTGGGTTATGGTGCATAGCTAGATCTAAATCAAGGAGGAACCTAGGCGCTTGAAGAATGATAAGTTATATTTATGGGTCAAGATCTTAAGGCTTGAAGAGAAGTATCTTTATGTGGTTTTGATATTTTATCTGAATAGTTGGCACATGTCACAATCTGTAAATCTGATGATCTGGGTATAACTAATGTTTGAATAGTTTTAAAGATTAAATCATCTTTTACAAATTTGTATGCAGGTTAATTACAACAAGGGCACATATAGATGTTGGTTCAACATTTCAAAACAGTGTATACATAGGTTTTTCTTGATCAAAGTGTGTATGCACACAAGTTTGACAAATTGTAGTGTACACCTCATAAAATATGTTTTAGCTACTTCTGTCTGTTGTTCTAGTGTTCTAGGTTCTGGTTTGGGTTCTAGTTACTGTTACTGTATTCTGGCTACAGCTTTCAGAAAAGTGATTGTTTGATTCAGTTTTGGTTGGTACAAAGAAGATTGGTTGATGCAGATATATTTGATGTTTGATTGATGTTATTGATGGATCCAGTCTGAAAATTTATGAAACGTGGTCCTTGGAAGAAAAGAGAAGGTTGTAGCCTTCTGTAGATCAGCACCTACGTACTAGTACATCAGCTAGTACAAGAGCTAAAGGGGTTGTAGCTCCCTTCCAAGAGAAGCTGGAGAATGAGAGAAGGTTGTAGCCTTCTGTAGGTAGAAGCCTGCGTACTGGTATAAGACTGCACTAGTATGGAATTATTGTAAAAAGAATTTTCTTATTAAAAAAAGATAGAGACGAATTGCAGCAGTTGGTTTTCACCCACACTGGGTTTCCACCTTATATCTTGTGTTCTTGTGTGTGATTGTCTGCTCTATTTTTATTGTACTTGGTTACTGTTATATGGCTCTGATACACAGATTAAAGATCAACATCTAATGAATTAAATAAATTATAAGTCTGTAGGATATACGCTAGTTTTCTTAACAACAATTGTGTATATATGCAAGTTTCATTAACTGAAGTAGCGTATACAAATCCGATTGTGAAAAGAAATATTATTGACTTGTTAATACTGATTCACCACCCCC
>APFE030264529.1:243816-267052 GCA_000404065.3 Pinus taeda
TGCACATGCAGTGGGAGTATTGAGCAGGTTTATGTCAAAACTAGGGAAGGAGCACTGGACAGCAATGAAGCAGGTTTTCAGGTATTTGCGTGGCACTAGTGATTATGGTTTGTGCTACCAAGGAAGACCAAGATTGGATAGAGTGTTGGATATGCGTGGCTTTGTTGATGCAGACTGGGCTGGAGATTTGGATCAGAGAAGATCTACAAGTGGGTATGTGTTTAACCTATTTGGAGGTGCAGTCAGTTGGATGAGTAAGAAACAATCTATAGTGGAACTATCAACTACAGAGGCAGAATACATGGCAACCACTCATGCAAGCAAGGAAGTAGTTTGGTTACAAAGATTGTGTTCAAGTATGGGGTTAGTACAGAGATCTATAAGGATAGACTGTGACAACCAAAGTGAAAATTTATTGGCAAAGAACCCTGCTTACCATTCAAAGACAAAGCACATTGATGTTCAATATCACTTTGTGAGGGATATGATAGAAGACAAAAAGGTGTTGTTGGTAAAGGTGGACACCTTGAAGAATACTGCAAATGCATTGACAAAATCTGTGAGCTCTGAGAAGCTCTCTTGGTGTAGAGAAACAATGGGCATTGCAGGGTTGGATAAATGATTAAGCTCTCTTGTGGCCCCCTGTGGAAAGAAAACAACAAGTGGGAGAATGTTGGGTTGCGTTATATTATTTCCACGACTAGCCCACGTAGTTAACCGGGGGATTAGAAGGGGGGCAGAGTCCCCCTTTCGTTGCATCAATTGCATAGCGGGGGGAGTCACAGGGGGTTTGAGGAGTGCAGGTAACCCCACTCTATGGGATCCACTGCCCCAGAAAATTTTGGTTTTGGACCCTATGTTAAGTTGGGCGGACCTACCTATGGTTTTGTGCATGATTTTCGCACATGGTTTTGGATGTGATGGTTTTCGGTCCATGGTTTTGTACACAATGGTTTTCAATCCATGGTTTTGGACGCGATGGTTTTCGGTCCATGGTATTGGATGCTTCGACATGTATAAATATGTATTGTAACGTTGAAAGGAACATAATGAAAAATAAAGCTAGTAGTCTCAATTTTGGGATCCAGGGGAAAATCTCTGTGTATATGTGTTTTATGTGTTATACTCTCACATTGTTTATTTTCTATGTTTTAGAATTTGTATGCAAGTAGTTTTTGTACAGGGTTAAAACCTACAACAACACCATGACTATCCAGGAAATGACAAGACAAGGTTGAAACCATTGTCAATCCAGGAAAATATCCATGCCAATGACAACACATAACCATAGAATCACATGCATATAACATGGACCCAAAAATTAGCAAGGAAATCACACATGTAACTTGTTACCTACAAATTACCCCTACTACAGATGTTGACCCAACTATCTCTGTGTGCTTCCCTGCTTCCCTTTGTTTCTTTCTCCAATACAAGTGAATGCTAGAGTGCTCCAAGAATGCTTTAAATGTGAAACAATATGAGAGAATGAGAATGTTCTCAATTCAAAATTGTCAAAATCTAGCAACTGTTTCTCTAAAGCCTTTTTATGATTGATGCTCTATTTTCTTCATTTTACTTCATTTTCCTATAATTTCCCCTGCTTACAAATTTGTGTCTCTTCACCTTCCTTTTCTCCTATTTCCCTTTATTTTAGTAATTAAATGTTAATTATTTCTTCTTTGCCTTTTCCAATTTCCTAGCCATTAATTAATCACAAGTGATGCCCACTATAATGTTTTTCCAACATCCATCTTGGAATACATGTCCCATGACCTTGGTTTTATTTGATTTACATAGAAAATCAACCAGGGGTTGTTACAAACCCATCCCTCTTGGGGCAACACCATCCTCAATGTTTAATGATTCTTATAACCAATAAAACATGTTTCCCATGGAGCTTTATAACCAAACTGAATGCAACATTTACATCACACCAAATTGCTGAAAATGTGAACACCATAGTACATGTTGGAGCTTTATTTGATAGCTTGATGCAGTATTTCCAACACAATTCTTATTAGATATTTATAACACATCTCATTGTAGTATATACAATAAACATTTTCATAACATAAACCAAACACATATGATCATATATCTCCCATGTAGATTCATCGGGCCCAAAGTGCTTCCAGTGCACTTTAATATTCTCAATTGCTCAGTTCTGGAGCATGAGTTGTTTCTACTAAAAAATGCACTAAGGTTTTGGCTGGAATTCTCCCTCTGGTTCCACCCACAATATATACCAATCAATCACCTTATTAACATCCTAGACATACTTCTTAAGCAATGAAACATGGAAAACATGATGGACTTTCACTGTCAGTGATAGTGCAAGTTTGTAGGCCACGGGTTGAATCCTCTCAAGGATATTAAAAGACCCACAATATTGAGGTTCTAACTTAGCACATGATCTAATCCTCAAGAAGCTCCTCTTGGGCTTGATAATAAAGTACACATCCTCCCTAACCTTAAACTCCTTGAACACTCTATGATGATATGTATAACTCTTCTATATGTCGTGTGTTTCCTTTAAATTCCTTTCCATAACCTCCATCTCTTGCTCCATCTCAACCAGCATATCTTATTTAATCAACAGACTATTCACTAGATCAATCTCGCTGATAGGATTATTATAACTCCTACCATAAAGGGCCTCAAAGGGACTCATCTTCAAGGATTCCTGATACCCATTATTATATGGAAATTATACTAGTGGAAGATACTCTTCCCGCTTCCTTTGTTGATGCATGATGTACATCCTCAACATGTCCTCAAGAATCTTGTTGACCCTCTCTATCTTTCCATTTGTCTATGGATGACAAGTTGTGTTGAAAGCTAACTCTACCCTTATCCTATAAACAACTCCTTCCAAAACCTAGAAGTAAACTTGGCATCTTTGTCTGATATGATATTCTTGAGAAAACCATGCAACCTCACTATCTCCTTGATGAAGATCTAGGATGCCTCACTAGTTGAATTTGTAGACTTCACTGCAATGAAGTGAGCTACCTTACTTAACCTGCCAACCACAACCATGATGGAATCATGCTACTTTGATGTCCTTGGAAAATTTGTAATGAAGTCCATGGAAAAAGCCTCCCATTTCCATTATGGAATCAAAATTGGTTCTAATAAACTAGATGGATGCTTACATTCTGTGTTTACCTGTTAACAGTCCAAACATCTAGCAACAAATGCGTCCAACTCTTTCTTCAAGTTCAACCAATGATAGAACTTATTAACTATTGTCAAAGTCCTTTGATATCTCGGGTGACCTAAATATGGTTTAACATGAAACTCCCTCAAGCTAAGCTTCTTGAGCTCACTGCTATCCAACACATAAATCTTGTTCCTAAATTTGACCAAGCCATATTTCATGAGGTGATACTCCTCATCCCTATCACCTTCACCCCATTGTTGCAACATGTGATTTAGTTGTTTGTACCTTTCATCATGCTTCCCTACATACAAGATCTACTCCTACAAATTTGACCCATAAGATCTCATAACTAAAATATAATTTGTCTGCACTCTCCTACTGAGAGAATCTACAACCTTATCCTCCTTGCCCTTGATGTATCTAATCTCAAAGTCAAACTCACCAAGCATAGCCAACCATCTAGCTTGCGGGACATTCAGATTTGGTTGGCCAAACAAGTACCTCATCCCACTATGATTACTCATCAAAACAAACCTATTTCCAAGGAGATAATTTCTCCACATCTTCAATGCATGAATGATAGCTCCGCACTTGAGATCATGAGTCACATAGTTCCGCACATGCTCATTCATCTTCCTTGACTCATAGCATACCACCTATCCTTCCTACACTAGGACTCCACCAAGTCCTTCCTTGCAAGTATTTGTACATACCATGAACTCTTTATCAATATTTGCAATATTCAAGACCAGAACATTTGTAAGAAAATGATTCAACTGCTCAAAACTAGCTACACACCCTTCAGTTCATTCAAAATTCTTCCCTTTCCTTTGCAAATATGTAATAGGATAACCAATTTGTGAGAAGTTCCTGATGAACCTCCTATAATAACCTGCTAGTCCCATGAATGATCTGACCTCATCGACATTCCTAGGAGCCGGTCACTCCATGATAGCTTTAATATTTTTTGGGTCCACTGTTATCCCTTCCTTGGAAATAAAATTTCCCAAGTAATGAACCTCAGTTTGAAAGAAACTACACTGTTTGAGATTGGAATACAACTGATGCTCTCTCAAAAACCTCAACATTGTTTTTAGGTTTTCTACATGCTCTTCCTCATTCTTAGAATATATCAATATATCATCGATGAACACTATCACAAAATTGTCTAAATAATGACACAACACACTATACATTAAACACATGAAAGTGGTTGGAGCATTAGTAATACCGAAAGGAACCACCAAAAACTCATAATTCCAATACCTAGTATGGAATACGGTCTTGTAAATGTATTATTCTTTGATGCACTGATGATGATATCCTGATATCAAGTCAATCTTTGAGAATAACGTTGCTCCCTTTAACTAATCAAATAAATCATCAATCTGTTGAAACATATACCTGTCCTTGATAGTCACCTTATTCAACTGTTTGTAATCAATGCAAAACTTGAGAGTATATCCCTTCTTCTTTATAAACAATACTGGTGCACCCCAAGGCGATACACTTGGCCTTATGTATCCCTTATCAAGCATTTCCTTAAGTTGCAACTTCAATTCCATCAACTCCAGAGTGATCATCCTATAAGATGCCTTAGATGTTAATGATTCTCCTGGCATCAACAAAATAGAAATTTCCACCTCTCTATGAGGAGGAAACTATGAAATCTTTGCAGGAAACACATCCTGAAATTGTTGCGAAACAAGATACTTCTTCAAGACTTCCTCATCCTCAACATCCTTTCCTATTATTGTGCTTTGTTTGCATAGTTGTAACCATTCTCACTGATGTAGAATTCTTCTTTCCCTATAATATTATCCTTTCCCCATCATCATCTAGGCACTCAATGACCTTGTCATAGCAATCTACCTTAGTGTTGTGAATGTAAATCAATCCATGCCTAAAAGCATATTTTATGAACCTAAAAGAATCACATTTATATGTGTTGATGTAGACATACCATTAAGCTCAATTGAACAAGATCTCACCCAATGATGAACTCTTCTCTCTGTTCTTGTAGCCAATTGCACCAACCATGATTCGACGTGCACTTCTTTATTCAAGCAACACTTTTCCACCAAGTCAATACTGATATAAGTATAGTTAGATGCAAGGTAAATCAAAATGGAAACAAATTTATAATGAAGCTTACCTTCCATCTCGAAAATGGATGCCTGATGATCATCATGTCTGTTATCTACTACTACATAAATATGAGGAATACTCTTCCCAACATCTCCAATTGTTTGTCCCTCCTAAGCACTATAAATATGAGGTACGCCACACTATTTTGATGGACAATATCTCTTACAATTCTCTCCACCATAATTCCAACAATGCAATTTCTTCCTTACATCACCCTTATTCTTCTCCTCAAACTGAAACCCATGTCCTTTTTCAATTGCATTGAACTTCTTGTAAGGTGCCACATTCTCCTTATCACCTTCATCCTTAGATATTCCTCGCTTATTAGCCCACTTTCCTTTAGTCTTATCATTACCTTACCAATCCCACTTAGGCTTAAACTTGCACTTCAATTTCTCAAAACAATGCTTCAAATTCCCAATGACTTCCTCCAATGACCGAGGCTCATCTTCCTCAATCTGATAGTTAAATGCTAAAGGAAATCCATTGATGAACCTTAGGACATTTTTCTTCTCATCCTTAAGATATGGTACATACATCAACAACTCCAGAAACTTGGTCATATACTCTTCATCTGTCATATACCCCATCTTAAGCTAATAGAAATCCTTATCCTTTCCATCATAGTATCTCTCAGAAAAGTAATTCTTCCTTAAGAGTCTTTTAAACTCAGGCCAACTCAACTCCCCCATCCTAATGTCTTTGACATGCTTCACATCTTCCCACTATATATACATGTCTGTCCCATCACATTATACAATGCATACACATACATAATGTATAAGACAAGACGTATACCAATGCCAGGTGTACAACATGACACATAAACCTACATCTGGTGTACAACACAACACATACATATAAATAGAATTGAAACCAAGTCAAGGACATCCATGTACCACCCGAACATGGATTTGGTTGAACCGAATCTCTGTTTCAACCAATCACCCCCATGCCATATTACAAACATGAATGTGGGATCTCATGGGATAAACCAAGACAAAACCAACCATCGATTCTAGAGACCAAGCAACCTCAACCCTCAACCATAATGATTCCACCTCTACAACCCTAAAATTACTAAAATCAACCAGATCGGTCTCTACCCAAGTTGTCCAGGGCTTTAGGAACTAATATCTCAACACACAACCTTCTAGGGCTCTAGAGAATTTGTTCCAACTATGGCTCCAGGAACTAGTAACTCAACCCACCAAAGGCTCCAGAGTATTTGTCCCAACCTATGGCTCCAGGAACTAGTAACTCAACCTAAGTTGTTTCATGGCTTCCAGAGTGTTTGTTCCAACCCACAACCATAGGGAACTTGAGCACCAATTATAAAAATAAGTGGGAATCCCACAACACCATGGTTATCCAAGAAATGGCAAGGCAAGGTTGAAACCATTGTCAATTATAGCACATAACCGAATAATATCATGCATATACCATGCATTCAAAAATCAGTAAGGAAATCACACATGAAACTTATTACCTGCAAAGTATCCCTATTGTAGCTTCTAATCCAACTGTCTCCTTTCAATTCCCTAGTTTCCTTTTCTTTCATTCTCCAATCCAAGTGAGTGTTAGAGTTCTCCAAGCATGCTCCTAGTGTGCATGAGTGTCAGAGGATTAGAGTGTGCTCAACTAAAAAATTTCAAAAGCTAGCAATTGTTCTCTGAATCATCTTAATCATTGATGCCTCTATTCTCTTCATTTTCCTTCATTTTTCCTCTAATTTCCCTTGCATGCAAATTTGTGTCTCTTCACCTTCCTTTTCTCCTTTTTCCCTTCATTTTCATAATTAAATGCCATGTATTTCCTTTGTGCCTTTTCAAATGCCTTTGCCAATTTCCATAGCCATTAATTAATCACAATTGATGCCCACTATGTTGTTTTCCCAAAATTCAACTTGGAATACGTGTCCCATGACCTTAGTATTATTTTATTTACATAGAAAATCAACTAGGGGATGTTACAAATTTTGATGAAAAGGATCTTGTAACATGGATACTACAGATGGAGAAATTCTTTGATCTACATTATTTGAAACACACAGAAAAGATACACATTTCATCTCTATATTTATATCCCAATTAGTTGGTGTGATATCGATAGATTTATTCCTGTAAATCACTTGTCACTTGGCCAATTTTTATGGAGGAAGTGATCGAAAATTATGAGGATACAAAGAGCAACACCTTCTTCAGCTAATTGATAAATTTCAAACAAAATGGTCCAATGGTGGAACACATTGAGGACTTCCAAAGATTAAATTTCAAGGTAACTAATATTCCAGAGGAGCATATGATTGATGTCTTCATAGGGAATTTAAAGGATAACATCCAACATGAGGTTCGCCTTTGGGAACCTAATTCATTAGAGAAGGCATTCAGGGTGGCAAGAAAATTTGAAAGAAAAATTATGGCAACAAGGAAATCTACCACTCACAACTATAAACATGAAAGTGTTGACGCTCCTATCCTTCCACAAGCTACAAGGTTGGCACCACAACAATAGGAGGAAAAAAGAGAAAAAGGGATTTGTTACAGTTGTGATAGACAATACACTAAAGGTCATAAGTGTGTTGAGAATAAATTATTTTACATAGATTATGAAGAGGAGGAAGAAAAGGAACAAGAAACATCAAAAGAAGAAGATATACACGAGGAACCAACCCTAGGGGCTGACAAAGAAGAAATGGATCCAACCTTAGCTTGTAATGGACTAGTAGGAATTACAACTCCTTAAACTCTCAATATAGAAGGATATATAAAAAAGAAAAAGGTAATAGTCAATTAATTCGGGTAGTACCCATAATTTTATTCGTTGTGAGATAGCCAAGGATTTGAATTACTTTCTATACCCAACACCATAGTGTCAAGCGATGGTTGCAAATGGGGGAACTATAAGTTGTTGAGAGAAGTGACATAATATCAATATAACCATGGGGGAATATGTATTGAATAGTCCAATGATTTTCATTCCAAAGGGTGGTGTTGATGTTGTATTAGGAGTCAAATAGTTACAATCTCTAGGGATGATAGCTTTTAATTTTCAAGAATTTTTCTTTACTTTTTTCTACGAAGGAAAGTAAATTGAATCAAGGGGTATCACTAGGAAAATAGGTAAGATAATCAGCTATAGTGGCATGATTTTTTTTTTAGGAAGAAAGGACAAGGTATAATAGCACAAATACGCTCACTATATGTTCAAGCATCTAAGTCTCCTATTTCAATGGATCTTCAAAGAGTCCTTGACAATCATTCCAAGGTATTTGAGACTCTTAAAGGTATCCCACCTATTCATCATTATGACAATGTTATTCATTTGATTCTCGGAAGTGTTCCTCCAAACATCAGACTTTACATATATCCCTATGCCCAGAAGAGTGAAATTGAATGTATGGATGCAAAAATGTTAGAGGTCGATATAATTCAACCTAGCCAAAGTTATTTATTTTCTCCAGTAGTATTGGTACACAAGAAAGATGGTGTAGAATTGAATCTGCTCAAGAAATTTAATCTAAATCAAGAGACACAATTCTACTCTACTTCTCTGTGGAAATTAATTCACAATTTAGAACAACAGACACAAACATGCATCATCAAATACACAGGTACACATATGTTTCTAAGGGAAAACAACTACTAAAAACCCCTTAATCCTTTTTACATTAATCAGTTGAATAGAGAAACTATTACAATTTCATGCTCCAGCTCTGAGCACCACCTGCAAAGGCAAAATTGTTCTCCCTACTGATCGCGGACCTCTAGCTCTTCTTCCTTCAACCTCCCGAGAATACTCTGGAAAAAATTGACTTTACACTTTCTCTTCCTACACTCGTGTGCCCTCACTCACGTTGTTCTCACTCATGCTTCCTACATTCATGTTTCCTTCAGTCGCTCCTATTTCCTTACGCAATTCTCAAAGATTGATCATCTCATCAATACAATAAACTGTACACTCAATATAGTATATAATTAATTGTACACTACCTTGGAATCTCCACCACAACTGATGAACTTAGATTTATTGCATACACTATCTATTTTTTGGTTGATTGATTAGCTAACTAGATGATCTCTGAGTTAGACTGTTGTCCCACTATGCAACTAATTTCCAACTAGTTCTATCAATAGTTGGAACTAGTTTAATTGAATACAACTAGACATAATTGAACTTTATTACTAAAATTTTGTAATCACACATGATTAATTGAACTCCAAGCCCTATAACTCAAATTTACTAAGCTAACTATGTGACAAAATACATGTCACACAAGTTAACTGCATGCAAGTTGTCTTTTGATGTGGAAATTTCGAATTTTCTCAATTTGACCAAGGCAAATTCAACTTGAGACTTTCTTGCCACACTTTCTCTTAGCGAGAAATGGATTATCAATCATCCCTATCCTGTTACCCATGGAATTTATTGTAGCACTACCTCTCACTGTTGGTGATGCTACCACAACAACTAAAATTGAGAAGCATCCAAAATATTGAATCAACTATGTCTGCCACTGTTTATTGGGAAAATTGTGTTGTTGTTGACTCTGCTGCTGAGCCTCCTTCTCTGTTGTCAACACTACTCTGCACTCTTCGATATCTGACTAACACTAATCATTTTTCTACTAAATATTGTGGGCCCATGTAGCAAGGTAATGATCCATGAGGAGAACATCTCAAAGGACCCTTCCCAAATTTCTGCAACTCTAGCACTAAGGATCTACATTGCCCCACCTCACTCCTAGAGGTATAGTTGCATGTGTGGAAAAATCTAATCTACTCATATTGTTGTTATTTCTATGTTGTTACTTCCACACTGCTGCTGCGACTACTACAATAATGATTCTGATCTCCCCATTTTCTTAAGTACTAGCTTCCATAGGGTTGCTCCCTCTGAAACTAGACTCCCTCTGAGTTTCGATATCCCTGTGGGAAATATCTCTCCTTCTCAATATACCAATATCAATGATCACGACTCATTTTTGTGTCACTAAAAATTTTCTCATTGATTTTCCCACTAAAATCCTTCTAGCACCATTAAGATGTCTACACATAGGGTCTTCTGGATCTGCCCTAAACTAGGGCTCCATAACTTTGCCTCCTAACAGCTCATCAGTTCTTCAATGATCATTGTACACGAGGACTTCAAGGACTGGTTCTAATGTGATTTTAGGGATTTGATTCCATGTATAAATTATGGTGCAGAATTGCAACTACTCGAGAAATTTAATCTAAATCAAGAGACACAATTCTACTCTACTTCTCTATGGAAATTAGTTCACAATTTAGAACAACATGCAAAAACATGCATCGTCAAATACAAAGGTACACAAATGTTTTTAGGGGAAAGAAACTGCTAAAAACCCTACTTTTTTCATTAATCAATTGAATGGAGAAAATATTATAATTACATGCTCTATCTTTGAGCACCACCTGCAAAGGTAAAGTTGTTCTTCCTACTAACTGAGGACCTCTAGCAAACACTTGGCCAATTTCTACCTCCTCTAGCCTCCTCAAACTGATCTAGAAAATATTGAGCCTGCACTTGCTCGACTTGCACTCATGTGCTCACACTCGTGCTTCCTACAATCATGTTGCATGCACTCGCTTATATTTCATTGCACAGTTCTCAAGGACTGATCACCTGACCAATAGAATAATTGTACACTCAATTTGGTGTATAATTAATTGTAAACTACCTTGGAATCTCCACCACAACTGAGGAACTAAAATTTATTACATGCGTTATTATTTTATGGTTGATTGATCAGTTAATTGGATGATCTCTGAGTTACACTGTTGTCCCACTACACAACTGACCTCCAACTAGTTCTATCAACAGTTGGAACTAGTTTAACTGAATACAACTGGAAATAATTGAATTGAATTACTAAAATTGATCTACATTTAAACAGGAACGCAACAAATTACAGAGATAAGCATAAAAACAAAGATGCAACGGAAATAATACTTCATTTCATTAATCTAAAATACTGAAATATGCTTACAAACAGAAATGTAAATAAACCAGCTAGGGCGATGGTAGCTTATCTGTGAGAAGAAATGTGGCAGCTACATGCCTCTAAACTATGTTACAATGAGGTTCGAAGGCCTATTTATTATTGAGAAACAATGGAAAACCCTAAGCATCCAAAAACCTAACCCTAGAAGATTAAACACCAAATTGTGGGCCCCGTTTGGGTAAATTGGTACATCAACTTCCTGGGGTCGTAACTTTGGCATAAGATCTCCATTTGACACGCACAATATCTCGTTAGAAAGATCTATCTCGGAACTACAATTTTTAGAAGAGCAACACCAGTACATGGACCCATGTTGCTCTCATTTTTCCCAAAAAATGTCGTTTAGGGCCTCAAAACGACTCTAGAAGTTCAAGGCCCGAAAAATTGCTAAAAATAGTAAATTGTGCTACAATTAAGGAAACTAAAAAGTTGAAAGGAACAATGGTGGGGGTCCAAGTGGACTTGGCAAGTGGCCACCAGTATCCACCTAGATCATGCCTTCCCCCTTAAGAAGAAATGGTCCCCATTGCGTTGAGTTCCTCCATGAGATGAGGAAACTTCTATTGAACTTGGTCGTTGGTGAGTCACTTGCACTGGTGAAGGAGTTAGCCTTCTTTGACAACTCGATACAGTTTGATATTCTATTGGTGAGTGTGCTTGATCTATGTGTCCGTGATCCGATCAGTTGCTGCTTGTTCCATGCAATTTGGATTTAAATCTATGGGTGTGAGATGTTCTACAATGTCGGATGTGTCTAGTAATGGTGGAAAGTATGGCCGAAGGAGGTCCACATTGAACACTGGGTGCAGGCCAAAGAATGGGGGAATGCTGAGCTCAAATGCATTGTCTCCCACAGCCTTGGTAATGGTGTATGGACCATATCAGAGTGGTCTGAGTTTCCAATAGGCTTTAGTAAGGCATTCCTTTTGAAAATGCAACCAGACTTTGTCGCCCACATGAAACTTGTGTGGCACCCGATGTTGATCATGTCGTTTCTTGTACTTAGCATTTGATTTCTCCAAATGTCATGGAACTACTAGCGAATGTGTTGGATGTGCTCAATGAAGTTCTTTTCCTTATCTATTTCGGACTATACATGAGCCGAATCTGTGTGAGTAGCTATAAATGGCATAGCCACATCAATGGGACATAATGGCTAGAATCCCAAGGCCACCTGAAAATGGTTGTGGCCAATCGAGCTGTGGAGAGCCCGGTTGTAGTTGTGGTGAACATAAGGGAGGCTTTCGTTCCATTTGTGTGGATTCTTTGAGTTGTACATGCACAGAATGTGTATGATCATCCTGTTGACAACCTCTATCTAGCCATCAGTTTCAGGATGGAAGCTTGTGGACTTAGTGAGTTTGGTGTCCAGCATTGACCAGAGACTGGACCAAAATGTAATGAGGAAACTACTGTCCCGATCTGAGATGATAGATTGTGGGATCCAAAAGTGTACCCACACTCATTCAAAGAAGAATTTAGCAGTGACTTTTGTTGTGATATTCTTCTTGTAGGCTGCCATAATGGCCATCTTCGAGAACCTGTTGACAACCACAAAAACGGAGTCGTTTCCATGCTTAGTGGAAGGAAGTCCTGACATGTAATCCATGGAGATGGATTCCCAAGGTCAACTAGGGCTAGGCAGCTGGGTATAGAGGCCTTACTTCTTGATAGTTGGTTTGGAAATGGCACAGGTAGTGCATGATCTGATGTACTTCCCGACATCTTGTCAAAGATTCGGCCAATAGAAATACTTTTGTAGTACTGCCACCGTTTTCTCTACCCCGAAATGCCCAGCAGCCTAATTGTAGTGTGCTTCCCAAATCATCTTAGCACGCTCACTTGAAGGAACACAAAGGTGTCCCAGGTGGCATAACAGGGCATCCTAGAGGTGAAAAATTTGAACATGCTGACCCTCCAAGATTGTCTAGTATGTGTGGTGAAATTCTTGGTCACTTTTGTAGAGAAGTGGCCAATCAGAAGTCTCGTTCCCACAAGAGTTGAGCACCATGGTTAATGGCATGATCGATGGTCGACTGAGACAATCTGCAACATTATTGGTGTTTCCCTTATTATACTTGATATTCAAATGGAACTATTGCAGGTATGTGGAACACTTCTGATGGTGATCATTCTGCAATTTCCCTTGGGTCTGTATGAACTGTAGGGGTCGGTAGTCTATGTGGATGATCGTTTCCTTCCCCAAAATGTAATGAATACATCTCTTTGTCATAAGTGGGATACTTCCAAAATGTGTCTAAAAGTGTCTCACTGTGATATGCCATTGGATGCCCATGTTGAGTAAGGACTGCCCCAATAGCATAGTCAGAGGCATCTGTCTTGACCTCAAATGGTTGTTGCAAGTCTGGTAATGGTAGCAGAAGCAATATTTCAACTCTATGAATGCCTTTTGTTGAGATTCAAACCAAAAGAATTTTTATTTTGCTCCTCCCTTGGTGACTTGACTCAAGGGCCAAGTGATATGAGAAAATCTGAACACGAACATGCAGTAGAAGTTGGCAAGACTTTGAAATCTGTGGAGCTCTGTCAGAGTGGTTGGATATGGCTAATCCTGAAAGACTTGGATCTTGGTTAGATCCACATTCACCCCCTGTTCATCAATAATGTATCCTAGACACTGAACCTGGGTCATGCCAAAAGTGCATTTCTCCAAATTGGCACATAACTTGTGTTGCCACAATGTTTGGAGAACTTGTCGGATGTGGTGGAGGTGCTCTTCCCAACTCTGGCTAAAGATCAGGAATGTCATCCAAGTATACCACTACAAATGAGTTGGTGAATGGCTACAAGATGTCATCCATTAGCCTCATGAAGGTTGTAGGAGCATTCATCAATCCGAAAGGCATAACCAACCATTCAAAAAGGCCCTCCTTGGCTTTGAAGGTAGTCTTCCACACATCGGAGGGTTCGATTGGTACCTGGTGATATTCAGACTTCAAATCGATCTTGCTGAAATATTTTGCCCCCTTCAGTTGGTCCAGGAGGTCATCAATCTATGGGATCAGGTACCTATTATGGACAGTGATATTATTCAGTGCTTGATAGTCAATATAGAGTCTCCAAGTCCCATCCTTCTTCTGTACCAACACGATCGGGATCCCACAAGGCGATGAACTTGGACGGATGTGACCTTTCTGCAACAACTCCTGAATATGCCTCTTGATTTCATCGTTCTCCAAAACAGAGCACCGATAGATTGTTCCATTGGGCAGCGACGCACCTGGGGTCAGATTGATGGAGTGCTTGACCTGATAGTGCAGAGGAACCCCTGCAGGGGAGGTGAAGATGTCCTCGTACTCCTCCATGACCTTGTCCATCTGTAGTTGTCATGTGGAGGGGCCCTGTCTGGAGGTCATGGCCACCATCTTCTTCTTTCCTTGAGGTCGTATCATCAGGAAAACAAATTTCTCGGTTTTTGAAATGAGCTTACTGTATTGTTTTGCAGTAATCAAAGAGATGGTAGTAGGTGGTGCTACCTCCGGTATCCTGTACAACTTATTTCCCAAAGTAACAATAACAGCACGAGGCCTTGATTCATACACAGCATGTCGCTTCCACAAGTATGGTTTTCCTAATAATACATCACAAACTTCAAGGGGAGAAATTTCACACAATACCTCATCCGTGAAGGGCTTGATGTTGTATGGAAGGCAACACTACTAGTTCACGCAAAGATCCCATCCTTGGTGAAGCCACCCAATGGTGTACAATTGTGGATGTGTTGTGGTCGATAAGCCTAGCCGCTTCACGACCTCTACCAAAATGAGGTTCTTTTGGCTCTCGTTGTTGAAAATGAACTATAGCAGGGATCCCTTTACCCACATCTGGGAATGGAAGAGACACTCCTCCTCCTCTAGATTTTTGGGTTCCTCCTTCTGGATCTTCATGGTGGAAACAGTGGCGTTAGGCTCCACATTGATAATCTGCTTCCCTCTTTCATTCCCCTTGTTGGGTTCTAAATCAAAGTCGAAACATGCATATGATTTTGAAACCTTTAGCTCGGCCACCAATGACTGCTTGGCTTGACACTCACTTGTGTTGTGAGTGGAGCTCTTGTGAAACTCACACCACTTTCCCATGTCCTTTTTCGGCTTCATGGCACTGTTCTTTGCTTACAACTTTGGTGGGTTTTCTTGAGCTGCCCTGCCTTGGCTTTGTCCTAAGTTTTGCAGTTTGGGGCACCTTTCCCTTGCTTCGAATTCGTAGATCCAAAGTCTCACTTCTTCTGTTTAAACGTTTGCTCGACCTTGATGTTATCTCGATATGTGGTGTCGAGCGAGGAGATGTTCAAGAATCCTATTTCTTCCTGGATGTACTTATGCAGGGAGCCACGATATTTGAGTACCAAATGCTGCTCCGAATCCTTGATACCCAACTTTGTGTGAGGGTGTGGAAAATATTGGTAAACTCTGGCATGTCTTGGTCCCTTCCCTGCCGCAGCTTGGTCCACTTTATGTATTGATCCTCATAGCTTCAGACGAGATAGTACTTCTCCTTGATGGCATCCCAGAATGAATTCCAAGTGGGTGCGGCTGAAAATTGTGAGCCTATACTTTCATCCTTCTACTCGCAGTAGGTTTACCACTAGTCCTTGATGTGGGGGGCTGCTTTGAGAAGAGGGAAAACAATCTTTTCCCAACTAGAAAAATCATGAACAAAAAAATAACCCTCTAGCAGATTTAACCATTTATTGATGGCATATGCGTCTATTTGACCCTCGAATATGGGGATTTAAAAATTAACTTGTACCTTAAACGACGTGGCATTTCCATAGTAGATGTTGGAAGTCGATGCGTTGCCCCTGGGTTGCCGCTCAAGGATATGGAAAAGTTGTCCATCATCGTGTTCCTTTGTCGCTCGAGGACTTCTTCGAGCAAGATTTTGATAGGATCCCCTACCCCCTCATCTTTCTTTTCATCTGCCATGGGAGGCCGTTAGGATTTGAGAGGCTAGTATTGCAAAGGTTTGCCCAATTCAAGTCCTAACTCCTTATATCCCGACCTCGTTGGGGACATGCAAAGAAAAACATAGAAAAAGTAGACCGCTCTTATACCACTGATCTTGATTTAAACAATAATGCAACAAACTACAGAGATAACCATAAACATAGAAATGCAGTGGAAATAATACTTCATTTCATTAATGTAAAATACTAAAATATGCTTACAAACAGAAATGGAAATAAACCAGTGAGGGTGATGGTAGCTTATCTCAGAGAAGAGATGTGGCAGCTACATGCCTCTGAACTGTTTTACAATGAGGCTCGAAGGCCTATTTATTGTTGAGAAACAATGGAAAACCCTAAGCATCCAAAAACCTAACCCTAAAAGATGAAATACCAAACTGTGAGCCATGTTTGGGTAAATTGGTACATCAACTGCCCGGGGTCGTGACTTTGGCATACGATCTCCATTTGACGTGCACACTATCTCATTAGAAATATCTATCCGAGAACTACAACTTTGGGAAGAGCAACATCGATTCATGGACACACGTTGCTCCCAATTTTCCCAAAAAACGTCGTTTAGGGCCTCAAAAATGGCTCCAGAAGTTCAGAACTCGAAAAACTGCTAAAAATAGTAAATTGTGCTACAATTAAGGAAACTAAAAAGCTGAAAGGAACAATGGTGATGGTCCAAGTCGACTTGGCAGGTGGCCACCAATATCCACCTGGATCCAAAATTTAGCAATCACACATGCTTAATTTAAATCCAAGCCCTCTAGATCAAATTTAATAAGTTAACTGAATGATAAGATCCATGTCACAAAAGTTAACAGCCTGCAAGTTGTTTGTTGATGTGGGAATTTCAAGTTTTCTCAATTTGACCAAGGAAAGTCAAATTGATACTTTCTTGCTACACTTCTCAATAGATGGATCATGGCATATGTGTCGGGATTATAAAGAGCTAAAAAATATCGCTATTAAAGATAAATTTCCCATTTTGTCATTCATGAATTGTTGGATGCATTACATGGAGAAATTTACTTCAACAAGTCCCACCATGGAAGGGACATATTGAACAATGCTTTAAATTTTGAGAAGATGAGAATTTCAAGAGCTAGAAACCTATCCAATCTCATATTTCTAAAGCAATGTAGAGATGAAAACCTCACTCCAAATTTCGCCAAATGCAACTATCCACTTAAACGAGGTCGAAACATTTCTCTTTTCAATAAACTTAGTAAAACCCTCATAAAACATGAAATCAAATTTGCTAGATTTCGATTAATTAAAATATCTGAAAATCTTCTGGGCTTACACCTTCGGCTATCATCAACTCTCATGAATAAGGATGACAATCTTAAATTAAGTAGCACCTGGAAACCCTTATTAAATAAAATGAAAAAGCATTAAATTAATCTAATACTCCCTCTTAATAACATTTGATAAGTAAAAAAAAATTACTTCAATTCAAACTAATTCATAACAAGTAACTCATTTATACAACATATCATATAATAATAATAATAATAATAATAAATTAATATATCTTTATAATAATAATATTAATTATATAAATAATAATTATAATTATAAATTATAATATATGAACAACAATAATAAACTATTAAGATAAATAACAATAATAAGATAAGGTTTTAAATTGTATTAATAAAATAATAAATAATAATAATAAAACATAAATAAAATTTTATTATATATATATTATATATATATTATAAATATATATATTATATATATAATTAAAATAAAGGATATAAGTATTTAAAAATAATAAATAAAAGAAAATAAATATAAATAATAATTTAAAAATTAATAATAATAATAATAATATTAAATAGATAAATATTATTAACAAAAAAATTAAAAATTAAAAATAAAAATAAGTAAATGATAACAATTAATAAAAATAAAATAATACAAATAATAAATTACACATAAAATAATATAATATGATATAAAACATACCAATACGTTCAGATATATTCAATCTTTAAAAAACCTAAATTTAAAAAATCATAATAATAATAATAAATATTTAAATAATTATTTAAATAATTTAAATATTTATATATATAAAATAAATTAATTAATTAATTATTATGAATCAATCAGGACAACATTATAAACAAAAAGATATCAAAGATCATTCTAAACAACTATTAACTGCTCCATAATTTTCACGACTCTCTCTTCTCAAAATACAGATCTCATTGCCCTGATGATGGACTCACCTAGCTAGTCCGAAACGTTGGTTTCATAAATTGTTCTCAGGTTTTTCCACTAGTATAAAATTATGCCAGCCTGTATGGAATCTCTCTTTAACAAGTTGGATCTTCATTCAAGATATTATCAAATTAGAATAAAGACTAAATAATTTTCGTAAACAACACTTAGAACTCATGAAGGTCATTATGATTTTTTTGTCATGTCTTTTGGCCTTATTAATGCACCTTTCACATTTCAAGGTTTAATGAATTCCATTTTCAAACCCACCCTTAGAAAATTTGTGTTAGTATTTTTTGATGATATATTAATCTACAACAAGTCTTGGAAGGACCATATTCAACATGTTGACAAGTTACTCAAACTATTGAAGGAGAAACAATTATATAAAAAAGCCTCCAAATGTTTCTTTTGGGTATAAGAGGTGGAATATTTGGGTCATGTTGTATCTCATGATGGTTTTAAGGTAGATACTACCAAAATGAAATCCATTGAGTGGAAAATCCCCACAACCTTAAGGCATCCTCAAGGATTTCTTGGGTTGGCGAGGTATGATCGCAAATTTGTTAAGAATTATGGGATAATAACAACACATATAATGACATTATTGAAGAAATATGCATTTTCTTGGACTCTAGATGCAGCTAAAACCTTTGAACATCTTGAAGAGGAAATGTGTCGAGCTCCAGTATTAGCGACACTAGATTTCACAAAAACCTTTATTGTGGAATGTGATGCCTCAGGAAATGGAATTGGTGTTGTTTAATGCAAGAAAGAGATTTCCTTCGAAAGTCGTCTGATCAAGGGAAAGAATTTACAGCCCATTTATGGGAAGGAAATATTGGAAATTCTACATGCCCTAAAGCAATGGCACCCTTACCTAATGGGAATACAATTCAAGGTAAAAAATATCATGATAGTCTTAAATACTTATTCGAACAAATATTATCTTTAGAAGAGCAGAAAAATGAGTCACAAAGAGGTTGGATTATGGCTTTGAAATCATCTATAAGAAAGGGAAGAAAAATGTTGTTGCAAATGCACTCTCAAGAAAGGATGAGGATGTGGAGGCATTTCTTTGTGTCATTTCTATTATCCAACCTAATTGGATAAATGAAGCAAGGGATGAATGGAAGAATGACAAAGAGGTGTGGACACTCATTCAAAAGTTTCATGAAGATCTCACTGCATCTGACACTTTTATCTCGAAAAATGATTCCTTACGGTACAAAGGTCACTTATATCTATGTAAGAAATCCAAATTAAAAGAAAAAGTTCTTTTTGAATTGAAAACCACTCCTATAGGTGGGAATTCAATATTTTTAAAAACTTATCAAAAGGTCAAGAAGGAAATTTTTTGGGATGGCCTTAAATCTGACGTTTCTTAAATCTAATTTGTAGAAGTTTGTGTCTAAATGTTTGGTTTTCCAACAAAATAAAGTTGAGACAATTAAAAATATGGGAGTTTTACAACCATTAGTTATTCCAAGTCAATGTTGGGATGAGTTCTTAATGGATTTTATCACAGGTCTACCCAGGTCTGAAGGAAAGGGTGTCAATAGGGTGCTATCTCATCCTTTCAAAGCCAGTACATTTTCTACTACATTTGTGGAAACAATTCAAAAGTTACATGGAATCCAAAAATTATTGTAAGTGACAGAGATCCCATTTTCAATGGAAATTTTTGGACATAAATATTATCTTGTCTTGGTACTAAATTGGCTCATATCTCATATTATCATCCTCAATCTGATGGGTAAACTGAGATAGTAAACAAATTTTTTGAATGATATCTTTCTTTCTTTGTATCTGATAAACAAACACAATGGGTCAAGTAATTGTCTCTTGGAGTATGGTGGTATAACACTTCCTTCTATATCGTACCAATGATTACCCCATTTATGGTGCTTTACAGATATCATCCACCATCCATCACATGATCTCTAAGGGGTAGTTCTAAGATTCAAAAAGTGGAAGATCACATAGAGCATCAACAACAAGTTCTCCAAATCTTAAGAGACAATCTGACTCTAACACAAAATTGAATGAAGCAACAAGTAGATCAACATCACAATGAAATAAGTTTTGACTTCGGTGATTGGTTATTTTTAAGGCTACAACCATACAAACAAATGTCACTCAAGCAAGCTAAGAAGGATGATAAATTATCACCCAACTACTACGGCCCTTATAAAGTATTGAAAAATATTGGTACTATGGCATACAAATTGGAGCTATCTGCATCTTCATTAATACACCAAGTTTTCCATGTTCATGTTTGAAGAATATTATAGGTGACAAGCTCCCAACCCAAACTATATTGCCAAAACTTGTAGGAATGAAAAGTCATATTGGAACCCGAATCAATCATAGAAACACAATTCCGACAACTACAAAATTGATCAAGTCCAGGGTATCTCATCAAATGGAAGAACTTACTTGTTAAAGGTTCCACATGGGAGGATGAGTATTTCATACAGAAGCATGCAAAACTACTCAAGTGTTGAGGACAACAATTTTTTGAAGGAGAGGGGCATGTTTAGCCCCATATTGTGATTGTTGTGCCCAATAGTACCCCATCTTGTTATTGTTGTGCCTCTCAAAAAACCACCATTATTATGGTTGATCCTTTACATTATTAGTGTTATGTAGGCCCTAATAATATTTTGACCCATTAGACTCATATATACATTAAGGTGGTCTTGTCATTTGAATCATATAAATTTTTTTTATTTATGTGATGTAAAAGGAGGTTTCCCCCTCAAAGAGGCTTATTATCTAGTCGTTGATCTATCTCTTCTTTTGTTTTGGTGATCTGGTTGCATGACAATTAAAGTGGGTATCTAGTAAAAATAAAGGTTCTTTTTATTGGAAATATGTATTGGGGGGGTGGGTGTGGGGTTCAAAAAAGGAGTTTGGAAAACATTTATCAATATCTAGTGAAATTAATAGTATTATTTAGGTGACTATGTCATAGGTTCATGGAGTAAAGAACTTGTGGACCAAACATGTATGTTTTCAAGGAATAATCACCAATTTGAAGTCCCACAATTTCATAAATACCCCCACATTTCATGGAACCTCCATTAGCAATCATGATTTGGAGGTTGCTCATGACATAGATATAGCAATATGTTTCTTGGGCTACCTAACAATGAATACAATTATGGGTGATTCCACTCTCAATTAAGATAACAAAATTATGGTGCTTGATGTAGCCAATCAATTTAATGGTTTGGGGATCTAAAACCACAGTCAATATATATATGGAGATTTAGGTTCCACATCTAGCTGATTAAGGGAGGAAGATCATTAATTGATTAAGGAAATGATTCATTAGTTATAGCTTCAACATTGTCCTTTCAAGTATCCTCAAATATGTCCATAAAATGTTTCACTCTTTACATATGTGCCAAAGAAAACATTTTTCATCACAATTTGTAGTTAGATACTTTTAAGTTGTGTAGAAATTATGATGTATATTTGCAACTTCTCATGAAGTTTTAATCAAAATCACAAGACACAACCCTACTCTATTACTTTGCGGAAAGTAATTAACAATTGAGAACATCAATCACAAACATAAAATGAGAAATAACACACATGTGCATAGATTTTTCCCAGGGAAAGCAACTACTAAAAACCCTAATGTTTGCTTGCATTAATATTATGAATAGAGATGTATTGAAATTTCTTTGCTCAATTGAGCACAACCTATAAGTGAATAACTTATCTCTCTACTCACTAAGAAGCTCTGACCTGGACTTATTCAATTTTTGCCTCTGCTTGAGCCCCTGTTTCCTTGTGCAATTCCTTGACAAATTAGGCCCCTATTATTTAGGAGTTTCTCCAAAAAGGATTGTGCAATTCCTTAGGTTGATCATCAAGTTGCATGCAACACTTGTTCACTCCAAAATAGTCTACAACTAACGTTACACTACCTTGGAATATCCACCCCAATTGGGTAACTCGAATTCTCTGCATGAATTATTTATTTTGGTTTGATTGACCAACTAATTGGATGATCACTAAGTTAGATTGAAGTCGCACTACACAACTGACCTTCCACTAGTTCCTCCAAAAATTGGAACTATTTTAACTGAACACAACTTAATATAACTGAATTACATTGCTACAAATTAGAAATCACTCGTGCTTGACTAAAATAAATCCCTATAACTCGATTTATCTAAGTTAACTAAGTGGCAAGTGCCATGTCACCTTAACTAACTACCTCCAAGATTTATGCTAATGTATGTGGAAATTCAAATTTTCACTAGTTTAACCAAGGCAAAGTCAAAATGAGATTTTCTTGTTGCATTTTAAACACTCCCCCTTAGTAAGCAAGGGATTATCAACCACCCCTATCCTTCCCTTGTGAAACTTGAAATTCCCTCTTCACAAGGACTTTGTCAAAATGTTCACATCTTGTTCTTCTGTCAGAATGTATTCCAGCAACATCATTTATCTCTGCACACAGTCCCATAAACGGTGATACCAGATATCTATATGATTTGATCAATCGTGAAATATAATATTTTCGTAGAGCTTGATGCAACTCTGATTATCATAGTAGATCACAGTTGGATCCATCATCTGACCAAACAGTCCCACAAGTATATTTCTCATCCTAATCGCCTCACATGATGCTTGACTTGCATCCATGTCTTTTGATTCTACTGAGATG
>APFE030264530.1:0-19688 GCA_000404065.3 Pinus taeda
AAAGCGGAGATATTAGAATCTGCATCGATTTTCGGAATCTCAACAAAGCCTGTCAAAAAGACAATTTTCCTCTCCCCCCTATGGAGCAGATATTACAGGCAGTAGCAGGCTCAGAACCATTGTCTTTTTTGGATGGATTTTCAGGATACAATCAAGTGCTGGTACATCCCGATGATCAGTTAAAAACCACATTCCGAACCAAATGGGGCACATACGCATATCGGAAGATGCCATTTGGTTTAATCAATGTCGGCGCTACATTTCAAAGAGCTATGGACATCGCATTCAAAAGTTTAGTCAATAAAGCCATAGTGATTTATTTGGATGATATAACAGTATACTCTAAGAAGCGAAGCGACCATCTCAGAGAATTGAAACAAATCTTTCAACGATGTTTAAGGTATGGGATTTCACTTAACCCAAAGAAATCGTTTTTCGCATTAAGTGAAGGGAAACTCCATTCTTTTTATAGCATCCAACCCTATTTCTATTTTGTCTCCCCTCCCAAGCTCCCATCTCACATTGTCGAGAAGCCAATGCGTGTTTCTCATCATGCTTCTCCAAATATAAGATGCCCCCTTTTGCTCCATGGTCCCCTCCTTTATCCAATCCTCTACCAATTTGTTTTTTAAGTATTTTTCCTTAATGATTTGTTGTCAAATACCTTCTCCCTTGAGAGCTCGCTATAAATTATTGACTACGAGAGCCTTACAGAAACTCTCAGTATCCTTGATACCCCAACCACCATCCTTTTCGTGATGAGAGAGATATTCTAAATATAAAGATAGATCTTTTTGTGAAGACCGGACCCTTCCCATAAGAACCTGGGAATGATGGCATAAATTATTTTTATAATGTCTTTTGGAAAGGAGTAAAGATACATCCAATATAATGAAATATTTTGTAGAACTGATTCGATCAATTATCAGCCTCCCCTTAAAGACAGTGATTTGTTTGTCCATAAAGACATCTTACACTCAAATTTGTTTGTCAACCATTCTCGGTCATTAATTTTGAATTTATTTGGTTTCAAATAGAAGCCCAAATATTTGAATCCTCCCTCCAAGGGAATCTAAGCCAACTCATAAATATTTGCAATTTCTTTTATAATGCCCTCCTCCTTCGAATCCAAAATGAGCATTGATTTTCTTTTATGCATATAAAGGCTCAAGGCAGTTCCAAAACATGTAAGAGTCTTATGGGAAGCTCTCCATTTTTCTATTAAAATATGACCATTGAATATCACATCGTCTACAAACATAAAATTTGTAATATGAATGTTTTTGAAAATCTTGCAACCAACGATTACTCCCTATGATCTAGCATCACTAATACCTCTACTTAATCCATCTATAACCAAAAGGAAAACAAAAGGAGATAGTGCACATCCCTACCTGAGGCCTCTTGAAGCCTTGAAGAAGTCTGAAGGGATCTCATTAATGATGACAATGCAATACATTGTTGTGATACATGCCATTATCCAGTCAACCATCTTGACTCCAAATCCAATCTTGTGGAGAATCAGTTATAGGAATTCCCATTCTCATTGTCGTAACATTTATACAGATCAATCTTCATAAGGCAACATCTTTCTTATGTGTTTTGATTGAATGAAAGCATTCTTGAGTAATGGCCACTGCATTTTGGATTTGTCTATTATCCAAGAATCCAAATTGTTTCGGGGTGATATGTTTGGACAAATTTTCTTTAATCTAATTGACTACAATTTTTTATATCAATTTGTACACTGAGTTACAAAATGATATCGACCTGTACTCAGCGAAAGAAGATGGATGAGCCACTTTGGATATGAGAGCAATGAATGTGGAATTTATGGATCGAGAAATCATACATGTATTTCTTGTTTCCTCAACCACCACCAACAAATTAGACTCCATGATGTCTAGAAAGTGTATAAATAGTTTAATAGTACATCCATCTGATCGGGACTCTTGTCCCTAGCCATGGACTTCAAAACCCCAGATAGTTATTCCTTACTAATGGGCCTTCCCATGTAGTCACTTTCATTTGGATCAATTATCCTTAGATATAAATTATTTAAATTCATTTGTGTATCAAAAGATATATATTTGAAATATGCCATATGCATCAACATCAATAGAAAAACTTTAAAACTATTACAAATCATTGAAATTAAATAAACTTTTCTTCCTATTATTTTCTCCCTAATTTTTTATTAAAAAACTATTATCAGATAATTCAATCCTATCATATTTCACAATGTATTTTCCGCCACTTCATGGACTCATAACTACTAATCCACTAGTATTCACCACTTCATGGACTCATAACTACTAATCCACTAGTATTCATATGAAGGTCAACAAATGCAAGTGTTGATGGAAGCTTCCATTCTTGAAAGAAGGTTTAATGCTTCATCATATTCAAATCTTTTTGCGCAGTTTTTTAAAACGATGGCTTCCATTTTTTATAAAAGGTTTACTACTTCGTCATATTGAAATTATTTTAAGCAATTTCTTAAAACGACCAGAATATGGTGTAGCATAGGAGAGGCGAAGACAAAAGAGGGTATTTTCCTTTTTTTGGTTTCTTAAATTAAAGATAATTGATAATATGTTGGTAGGATAATTTGTATTGAGGTTAGTTCCCTGTTATCATGAGTTTATTTAATTAATTTGTAATGATGCGAGTGTAATCGATTTTCAATGAGGTGAGTGTGACAATTACTCTAACACTCTTTCTCAAAGGCAACTCGGGGAATCAAACCCGAGGAAGGCTTTGATTCCATGTTGAGGTTTTCCATTACATAAAATCCGCATGCATTAGTAAACTTCCAAAACTTTACTCTTACCTTGAGTAGGAAATTAGTCTCATGTTCCTTGTGGTTAGTCCATGTAATTGATTCCCAATGAGGTGAGTATGACAATTACTCCAACAATTTGGGTACGGTTTAAGATCAAAATTTTCAGCGACTAATGTAACACCTAGGTGCACCAACTAGATATATCAATAGGTTATGACTTAGTAAGAGTTAAGACTAAGGTGTACATAGGGAATCCTACTCTTTGAGCTTTATCATAAGGGCCAAACATTTTCCTTGGAATTAAACCTTGGTGAAAAGTATGCTCCCAACCACTAGAGCTACCAACTCAGGACAAAATAAATTCAATTCAATTATTAAAAAAGTAAATAGTGTGCATAAAGGAATTTAGAATAAAATTGACATGTATTTTGTTTTAATGTAACAGTTGTTGTCCACATGTAGGATGCTTTCACCAAGATTTTGCAAGCCTCAATTGAACCTAAACACCTCACGGGAAATTTTCAAATTTGAAGCACTAGTCAAAATTGAGAGTTTTAATCATTTTAACACAAAATTTTGATACACGGAGAAAATTTTAAACCCTATTTGACATGAAAACCATTGTTTGACAAACTATTTACCAGTAAAATCCCATCCATGCCACCACTTAGAGATTTAACTCCTACTTGTCTTGTGCACATTGAATGAGATTCCTCACCATAAATGTATTTTGGTTAATTGTTAATTAGTTCAATCTTAGATATTTAGTCCAACTAAAATAGTTCCTAGATTAGTGTTTGGTTGAGAGATTTTCTCAACTAAGTGATTGTGTGGTTAAGATAGATTAATGATTAATGTATTTATATGTGTGATTGATATAATGTAAAATGATTTTTTATTTGTGCATTTGGTTTTCTAGATTGGTATTAGAGTCAGTCACTCTGTGGGTAACTCTCTAAGGGAGGGTCCATGATATAATTTGTTGTGGATGTAAATTAAATTAGTGTAGATGTGTGTGAAAAGGTTTGTGTACTTGTTCGATAGGAAAAGAGAATCCACTACATAAAAACAAAACCAGCACTTTATGAGTCATCGGTAATTTTCATGTTGCAAGGCTTGTGTATCAATACCAGCTAGCGCAAAGACCTGTGCATGTGGAGCAATCGAGTTGAGCATTGTGTGGAGTTGTGGAGGAGTCATTGTGTAACCTGTGGAGTGGTTGCACTAATATGCTCATCGATCCAGTTTCTATGCAATTGAAGCGATAGTGGTCTAAAAGCATAAAATTAGATTTGTGGATCGGTCAATGAGTAGCTAACAACTCGGAATTTTTTATTAGATTTTAAGTAAACGACCCAGGAAAGCGTGGATTACAGCTTGTCCTAAGGGTTTGAACCACAATAATTCATTGTCGCAACTGACAATATGATTAGCAAAGTTTATTTCTCTAATCTCATTAGTTTACAATGTTGAATTTCCATGACCTTGGATCTAGGTTAGAGTCTTAAAATCAATCATGCTACCAAACCAAGAATCTCAACCATAAGCTACTTTGCATAGTGAAATATAAACAACAATAAATCACACATGCACAAAATATAGACAACTTTTTACAATTTTGCAACCCAACTTCATTATATTAAACAACATATAATACAACAATCTAGGGCTCCCGTACCAAGGATAATGGCCCTCATACATCCACTCGTACAAGATACAAAACTGGGGGTTGGTGTCAGTCCATCGATAACCAATCTTCCCTCAACAAAAAACTCTGACCATCTCTAGAGTATTGTGGTTGCCCTAGATCTCCACCTACAGGTCTGTGGTAGCCTAGATTTGGGACTGTCCACCCCCAATCGAACCTTCAAACAAGCCCAATCTCTTCTCCTTTCACCTGCATTCACACCTTGCCTTACTCGGCCTTGTTGTGCCATGAGACAGCCCTCCACGTAGTCAAAGATGCACCCAAACTAGCCCTAAACCCTCACATTATTCTATCCTCTTCACCTGTGGAAAAACAAAGGTGTCTCCCTCTTCACCGAGTTGTTATCCCTCCTTAATGTTGCCTTTATTTTGTACCTATGAATGTGAAATAACCTCACATATCACCCTCTATTTTCATCCAAAAGAGGGGTTCCTTCCAATGTCACTCTAGTGTTGTCATGTTGTCGAGGAGGCTTACTAAACTTAAGCCGACCTTAACTCATATGGTGCCAACCCAACATTAGACTTCAAAAATTCATAACTTCTCAAGGACAACTCAAAATCGGATGATTCTCATTGCGTTAGAATTGTCTCTCTGAGAGCTATTATCCTTATTCATCACATGTCGAAGGCTCATCATGGTTTTGGCCCAAACATCTATGGGTGCAAAACCCCAAGTTTGGGTTCCAAGCCCACAAGCCTACTTGTTGTGCTTTGACCTCCATCCCTCAAACACTAGGGCTTGGAGTACCTCCCAAGCTACACAAATCAACACTCCCTCTTAGCAAGGGAGGTACTTCCAAGACTAGGAAGTAACCATCATCCGACGATGACACTAGCCCCTATGGCATCCATTACTACAGCATACCCTGTAGATGAATCCAAAAATCTTGGTAGTGCCTCTGCCTCATCACATCTAAACCTGAAGATCCCAAACCTCCATAGGGTTGCTCCCTCTGAGCCTACATGATCTCCACTGTCTCAATCCTGCAAGCACTCATCCTCCTCGATCAAATACCACACGTGCAAATCCCACCAATCTCGAATATGCAACATCATGATCCAATGAAGACTCTAGCTTGCCAACCTGTAGTCCATCACATGAAGCCCTCTTGATCAACCTGATCTCGTCCATGCCAAAGAAACCCTTGAGCTGTCCCAATCATCCATGACAAATTAATGAAAGTCCATGATCAACAATCTATCCTACAACAAATTGTTGTTCACGAAGCTCACCACCAATCCACCAGAACTCCCATCCCATCTCGCCATGTAACCTTTCAAGACCACATATCCATGTCCTCAGCTAAAACCTCTGCTCCATGATCTAGACACCCACAACTCCCTCTAAGTTTCTTCGTTGTGCACACTCTATTTCACTATCCCTCAAAGTAGCTCAGGCATGCTCCGATACCATGTTGAATTTCCACGACCTTGGGTCTAGGTTAGAGTCTTAAAATCATTGACACTACCAAACCAAGAATCTCAACCATAAACTACTTTTCACAACAACATATAAACAACATTAAATCACACATGCACAAAATATAGACAGCTTTTTACAATTTTTCAACCCAACTTTTTTATATTAAAAAACATATAATACAACAGTCTAGGGCTCCCGTACTAGGGATAATGGCTCTCATACATCCACTAGTACAAGATACAAAATCGGTGCTTGGTGTCAGACCATCGACAACCAATATGCCCTCAACAAGATACTCTGGCCATCTGGATCATGATGTCGACTCTCTCAGCTCCCCTCGGTCATACCCTATACTTTCCTGATTATGCAGTTCTCGACCTGCAACTCCCGCCTCTACCAATTCTCCAAGTCCATCTGCTCACTGAATCTCAGCTATCCAATCTGCTCTCTAGTTGTGTCTTCATCCATCGAGGCCACAACACATCGAGACTCCTGTCGAGTAGTTCACGGCTCCACTTGTGAACAACTCTCAACTACTCACTATTGCTCCTCAGCTACTCAGGGACTTCAGCCCATTATGGTCTTCCTGCACTACTCGGATGAAGACCAACATAGGGCGCGGAGTGTTTCCACCTATCACTGCAAGATGTCCATCTCCCACAATGAACACGGGTCAGGAGGACTGCCCATCATCTGTTGTATATGTCCTTCTCCACACACAAGTCTCGGGCTCTACGAACTGCTCCTGATTGATCATAACCTTGAGCTCAACCAATGCCTCTCCCGCAACTACCTTTGTACATCAAGGTGTTACTCACTGGGCTCCAACTTGGACACTATCACGTTGTCCTCCAGCAGAACATGAGTGCCCAATCATGTCCACGCTTAGTCCACTCTCACGCTACCCTCCAGCAGTCCATGAGAGACATTGTCCATAATGTAGCATCTTCTCCTAGTTAGGGCATCCCAACACTTGGGAAACCCTTACACATGGCTTCCCACAAACTCCACCAATCTGCCCTTTGCTTCTACAATAGAAGAGCTATTGCACAAATCTGGGCACATCAATATGTCCTCACCTAGGACATCCATCCACAGTGCGATCTACTCTAAGTTGGAGCTCGTTCATGCCCAAGGCAACTCCAATAAATGGCTCCCACAGGTTGCAAACTAACCGATCCAATATTGGTCACAACTTGTGAACCAACACAAGGAAAAACTGGAGAAATAACATACCTTTCATCTGTGGTTCACGGACTGAAGTTTGATCACTGGTTAGGGAATCCTTGTAGCCCACAACAGCCTACCCTTTGTGAAAAAACCCTCCACCAAAGACTATGGCCTACTCAAATCTACAAGCCCCTGCTACTCGTTGTCTTGATAGGCACCTACAATGCCTAGATTAGGCTTGTTTAGCCCTCCAAATAGGCACCATAGGTCTGCGGCCTAGTCTCCACAGGTCTTTGATCTCCTTGGCATGTTCTAGCATGAGAACCCATGTCAACTACCCTAGAACAACTTCCCTCGAGTGTGGTTGTCCCTCCTGGAGAGGCCAAGGCAGTTTGTTGTTTCCCTTGCCTCTAAACAAGCCTCAGTCTTCCTTTAAGTATTGCGGCTGCCCTAGATCTCCACTTACAGGTCTGTGGCAACCTATATTTGGGACTATCTAGCCTTAATCGAACCTTAAAACAGGCTGAATCCCTTCTCCTTTCACCTGCGTTCACACCTTGCCTTACTCGGCCTTACTATGTCATGGGATAGCCCTCCACGTTGTCAAAGAGGCACCCAAACCAACCCTAAACCCTCACATTGTTTTGTCCTCTTCTCCTGTGGAAAAGCAGAGGTATCTCTCTCTCCACTGAGTTGCTGTCCCTCCTCCTTAAAGTTGCCTTGATGTTGCACCTTTAGATGAGAAATAACCTCACATATCAACCTCTATTTATATCCAAAAGAGGGGCTCCTTCCAACGTCACTCTAGGGTTGTTCATCTGTTAAGGAGGCTTACTAAACTTAAGTCGACCTTAACTCATATGGTGCCAACCCAACATTAGAATTTAAAAATTCATAACTGCTCAACAACAACTCAGAATGGGATGATTCTAATTGCATTAGAATTTTTTCACCAAGAGCTATCATCCTCATCAATCACATGTCGAAGACTCATTGTGATTTAAGCCCAAACATCTATGGGTGAAAAACCCCAAGCTTGGGTTTTAAGCCCACAAGCCTACTTGTGGCGCTTTGACCTCCATCCCTCGAACACTAGGGCTTGGAGTACCTCCCAAGCTACGCAAATCAACATATAATACGTGTACATATTGTTACATGGAAGCGGCGATTGAGTAGGTCAAGAATCGCTGACAAAAGCAGATCTAAATCTGAGGCCAAAAGTTGCTTGAGGAATTTACAATAACGGTTCAACGAGCATAATATATCCTCTAGGTGACACTTGAAGTCTGTCAATATCATCAAACACCGAAGTTAAAGCCCGCACTGAAGCATGGAGTGGACTTTAGCGCAATCACTAGTGCTGAGAAGCTATGTTTTGATTTTTTTCTTGTGAGATGCCAGGGACAAGATGATCAACGACATGAATTGTCCAACAATTGCAATCTCAGGCTTGAAATCTTCCATATCAACAGAAGGTTGGAAAACATCTGCGTTTGATTCCAATCTTGGATTAGAGGTCAACGTGTCGCTGAAGCAACATGCTTTATCACGGATTTCTAACAAGATAAAATTTAGCCTTATGTTAATAGCCAACAAGGAATCTCTTTTGCTCAATTACTTTGGCCTTCGGTGGTTTCTTTATTCTAAAGTTATTAGTGGTGACCTATGGAATTATGGTATTATTATATTATTTTTAAATAGGATAAATTTGTGTGTAGATTAAATGTATGTGATGATGAACTTAACAATCAGATAAAAAGGTCATTTTGTAAAACCGACTCTAGATATATTCCATATCTAGACGGTTTCCCTAGATAACTGGAGAGTACAACAGTTGGTACCCATGTATCGGTGGATGGGAGCTCGTCCACAAAATGACAAGTAGTTCAATTATTCCAAACATGTCATTGATTTTGTCTGAAGCAACTATTTTAAGAGATCTAATGGTGTAAAACTTAATATAGATGATTGCCCAGATAGTTTGGCAGTTGTGGATCTAGGGAAGGATCCCTCATTTGTTGAAGACGTGGGAGTGGTCTTTTTGTGAGGTTATGCGAAAGCTTGGCATGTTATTTAGTAATTGACTTCGGGAGATCCGTGATTCGTGACTTCGAGAGTGGAACTTGAATATTCAATTTGCGGACTACACCTTTACGAGGATTATGAGACAACTTGATGGAGTTAGCTCTATGAGATTTTGAAGATGTTTAAAAAACTAATGAAAATTTTGCAGACAAGAAGATCAAACACAAGTACTCGTTAAGGGAGGGACTTGGAGATTTAACTCCTACTTGTCTTGTGCACGTTGAATGAGATTCCTCATCATAAATGTAATTTGGTTACTTGTTAATTAGTATCTCAGATATTTAGTCCAAATAAAATAGTTCTTAGATTAGTGTTTGGTTGAGAGATTTGTTCAACTAAGGGATTTTGTGGTTAAGATAGAATCTCTATCTTAGACCAATGATTAATATATTTATATGTGTAATTGATATAATATAAAATGATTTTCTGTTTATTCATTTGGTTTTCTTAATCCACCTACCTTTGAACTCTGAAATAATAACTCACTAAACCCAAAATCAACGATTTTACACATCATAGATATGATATGTATTTCTTATACCGCACACATACCAGCTAACCGAAGGAGAAGGCAATGATGTTTTACTGTATGGGTGAATAGCACACTGTGGATCAGGGAGAGAATAGATGCATAAGGGCTACTTTGAAATTTCCATAGGTTTTATGGCTGGAATTTAGCCAAAAAGATGTGAGCAAATCTTGATTTGTGTTGTTTAAACTGGTTTTTTGACTGTATATATGAATTCAATACTCTCAAAAATATTTAAGGCATTTTGATTGTGAAGAGTTCAGTTGTCAAATTTATAATTTCAATGAATCCATGTTAGATTCTAGACAAATTAGATTAAAAAATAAACAAAAAAATGCCAAAAAAATCCATTTAAAAAATATTGATTGGCTTGGGCACCTGATTGTACATTTATGATTTCCAATAATACACTCGACTCTGTATTTTTTTTCTAATTTACGAGCTTGTTGATCTTGAAAGTGAACAAAGCTCAGAGGAGTTAGATGCGGTGTTTATTCTCAACTTTTAAAGAACCTCACATCCAACATTTTGAAAGTACGCAAAGTTTAGAGGACCGATTCAATGTGATGTCCAATCTCTCAGATTTTAAAGAACCTCCTCTGCATGCGCAAAAATAAAAGAGATTACAGCATCTTGAAGATGTGAAAGTTCAAAGAAGTCATTCGATGCATTGTATAACCTCTGAACTTTTAAAGAATCCCTGCGGTGCCCAAAATTAAAGGAGATTACAGCACATACGGAAGAAGAGGAGTAAGAATGTCATTAATGGAAGTAGTAGAAGAAGCACTTCATATGAACTAGAGGGTTGAAGCCCTACTTTTTGGGCGATTAATGGCATTTATGGCCTTCTTTTAGGGTAAGCAGTGAAACTTCGATGTATTAACAACCATTCGAATTTTCTTTTCGCGGAAGTCATCAGATTTAACTCTTTATATAATATTAACTCTTTATATAATTAATAAAATTATACTTTAGTTAATATTATATGTTTATATTTAGTAATAAAGTAAGTTTTAATACATTATTATAATCATATTATTTAAGTTATCAACCATTTAATTTATAAAATTAAGCTATTTTTATTTAAATTAAATATGGAAAACATAAATAATAATAATAATGTAACCCAAAAATAATAACTACTATGAAATCACAAAATACAAAAACAAACGACAACTATTATGAAATCACGAAATCCAAAAACAAATTGGCCAGAAGCATGATGGAAGATGGAAAAAGGAAACCCTAAGAAATGATGTAAGCACATACACTTTGAGAGAGGAAAGACATGTTTTTAGGTTTACTTACTAGCAATTGCCCCTATAGGTGCAAAGGTACACTGAAGAAATAGAAGATTTTAGAAAATCTTCTCGCCACGAATAAAGTCCACTATTAAATTCATGCACATATGGCATGTTAAACTCGCTAATACAAAATTGATGAGATTACCTTTTTGCTGTTCACATTCCGTGCATGAGCACAAAAAAAATACAATCAAAGAAATATGAAAAAAAACCAATATATCATTCTTTTCCATTTGACTCCACCACATAGTTTAGCAGAGTTTGCTACATAACATTGAAATGCAAATGAAAAACCCACCAAATAACACTAATTCACTTTCCATGGAAATTGAAAAACATTATAAATGTAAATCCTTATAAGAGTTTTCACAAAAATCCAACACATAAATTATTTAAATGAGTATTCCCAAAACAATAATCTGTCATTATAAGTAACATCATAGAGATGTCATTATAAGTAACAACATAAAGATGATTAAGTAACTAAAAGAAAAGATTGTTATATAATAATATATAAAAATATCTTTATAAGAGTTTTCACAAAAAAACCCACACATGAGTATTCCCAAAACAATAATCTATCATTATAAAAACACACATAAATTATTTAAATTGACTTCAAAGTTACATTGTTAGGCCACATGGTGAGTGCCAAATAATACCGTCATCATTCATACACAGAATATTACTAAGCAGCGACCACCTCAAAACTCCATTCAAGAGGGTAATTACTTTACTCAGTTGCACTCTGTAAATCTTATCCTTGGTTCCAAGATGGAAATTTGTTAGAATATTAGCAAAATGATAGGAGATGCGTCTAATTCGTTGGCATAAGAAAGATTGGTGATAAATGTTGGCCACTAGAGCCTTTAAATGACGAATGAAGATACCAATCACTGTATAATGTGAATGTGAATTGTAAACATCTAAAATTTGAGAAGCTTAAGAAATGAAAAAAATATGTAGTAGATTATTGAGACAAAAAGCCCATGCAAAAGAATATATGATATGACAATAACGTAGGTTACAATTACAATGAATAACAAATGTGTCTAACTAGGGCACACAATCAACATTCAAAAGAAGTTTTTTCAAGTTAATTATTGTTTTCGAAAGATCTAGCATCTTATTTAGAAGTATTTTTGTTGAAATGGAAATCTTTATGAAAGAATTTAATGGACATAACTTCCATATTCATAAATAGTCAATGGAACTAAGCCCAAATGCACGTGATGGGAAAAATAACAGTATGGTATAATGGGGATGACAAAGCCAAATCGATCCTCGGGTTTAGCATGACTAACTCTAAGTTGGTACATCCTTTATTTAAAAACAGAAAAAAAAAGAAGAAGGATTGAAATGAATAGTAATATTAATTGCATTTAAAGAAAGTTGTGGTTGCACTATACAATGAGATAATACAATTTAAAACAACATGGTTTGGCCTCAAAGGTTCGATATTGCCAAAAGAATTGATAAGGCCTTACATATAATTTGCATGGTTCTTACATTTTTCACCATAAAACAAAAAAACCTACAGTTGTATATTCTAATGTACTGGCTTAGCAAGCTGCAAAAGTAATGATTGGTGAAACATAGAAACCTGGACTATTTAGTGGAAACTTGCTCATTGTGGGTTTCTTGCTTGACAGGTATTTCAGATTCTAAATCTACTTCTTCATATTCCATCACTTCCCAAGTCTCTTGAATTGTGTCTTCTTCCTTGATCTCGGCATTGTAAGATCCAATTGAACCCTTTGGAAGTGAAATTATGGAATTGGTGCTCTTGACCAGTCTTGAGATTAATTAAGTTTGCATGTTATGGATTGCTACAAGCCTCCCAATTTGTTTGCCATATGTGTTTGCTCTGTATGGCTACCTTAGCTTGAAATTCTACATTTTTTTACTAGTTGAGATTGTTATTGAGAGGACACCCTATCACTAAGATGTGAATAGCCACTTGGGAGACCCTTGGATCGTCACACTACCCTCCTCATTACCTTATGAAAATTGGCAAGTTCACATGGGTACATCTACAAGGACGTATGTGACCATCCATCCTGTATAAAGAATATTGCAAGGACGTAAGTGACCATCCATTATGTATAAAGAAAAATTCCATTCTACAGAGGTGTTGCAAGTTAGAATACCCTATGTGCCTGGAATTGATAGAGCCAAATGTCTTAGCTCCACAGTGGATCCTAGAAACCCAATTTTTCACAGAACCACAGAGCGAAATCTGTTGGAGAAGAGCTAAATTTGCAATCAAAATTGATGAGGCACCACCCAGATTTAGAAGCAACACCTTCAAAGGGAATAGGATCATCACCAAGGCTCATCCATTCCATTGTCTTATTGAGACTTAGAAATATTGCAAATAAAACCTTACTCTTTGGCGAGACATGATTTATCCCACCTTTGTTCCAAGAGACCATCCCACCTCTAATGGTAACTCCCTCTTAACCAAACATGATGAAGTGTATGAATGAGGGAAATAATAGTCCATATCAAATGAGTTAAGGAGTAACTTGCTTGTTGAGATGTTGAAGAATGGAGTAAAACTAGAAAATTGGAGCCTTTAAACAAAATTTAACACAGTTACATAGTATAAGTAGCTCTATAATTTAAGGCTACACTACAATGTATCTACTTTGTACACCACAATCACACGCTACATATTCTTTTGCTATTTAGAATCATTAATATTGGAAGAAGATTGTAAGTTCACTCTAGCTGCTTCAGGAGGTAAACATCGCTTTGAGAAGTATGTTGTAATACCCTTATTTTTCCTTGTTGGAGTATATGTCACTTCTGAAGTAGATCTACTTTGCACTCCACAATCGCACGCTACATATTCTTTTGCTTTTCAGAACCATCAGTATTGGAAGAAGATTGTAAGTTCACTCTAGATGCTTCAGGAGGTAAACATCACTTTGAGAGGTATGTTGTAATACCCTTAAATTTCCTTGTTGGAGTTTTTGTCACTTCCAAAGCATTTAGTTTTGGTGTACTTGTTTTGAAGTGTTCATCTACTAGATATAACACTCACATGAAGGCAACATACTCAATTTTTCAAGAACCTCCTTTTATTGACAGGCAAACTATCATTCAAAACTTCTTCCCAGTCATTCGTAAGGTTCTTTTCCATGAACTCATGATCTTACTCATCACTATAAGTTCCCTTTTTTCTTGTAGAGGATTGAACTTTTGACAAGGCTACAGCTTTAGTAGATGCCCCCTGTAAATGAAGTTCATTGAACAATGCAACTTTGGGTTTACACCAGATACCCCAACATAGGTGCCTCTGTGCAAAAACTCGCCAATTAATATCATGTCAAGCTTCCAAGTGGGAACAACAACCTTCAAGCCCCCGAATAGTAATACTAATTGCATTAAAAGAAAGTTGTGGTTGCACCGTACAATGAGATAATACAATTTAAAACAACAGGGTTTAGCCTCATAGGTTTGATACTGCCAGAAACTTGTTAAGGCCTTGCCTATAATCTGCATGGTTCTTACATTTCTCACCATAAAACAGAAAAACCTATAGTTGTATATTCTGATGAAATAGCTTAGCAAGCTACAAAATTACTGATGACACACCCTTCCACTGACGTGGATGTTGCGTGGCAGCTATACCACGTGACATTCACGCGCAGCCACTTAAAAGGTTTTGGGGAGGTTTAATGAGGCTTTAATGCCTCCACCGTTCACAAGGTTCTGGAGTTTCGCGTCAGCTCTATGGTTTTGGGTGAAACCCTTTCCTAGTCATTCACTTGCCCTATTGGTAACCAAGTTGCTCTGTCCGCTATAGGGTTTGATTCCTGGTTTTGGCTATGGCACTCAGCCCTCCTTCGTTCGCTGGCTCCATCACATTCTCCCTGCTATGTTTTCAATCTGAAGGCGGTCTGAAACTATAAAGCCTTATTTGATTTACAATTTGCTGGCTTGATCTATTTGGATATGTAGCTCGACTGTTAAATCACTGTTCTGGTTTCTCTGACATGTTCTCGGTTTGTTTACTCTGGCGATTATCCAGTTTCTTCCATAGGTATCCTTCTTCTCCAGTTTCATTTTTTTTATGCTATTGTATCTCTTGTTGACATTGTTGCTCCTTGTGAGCTATTGCATATGTGTATAGCTTTGTGGCCGTGGCTCTCTGGTTTTTGATGGGGCTCTTGATTTCCGCTCCCTTCTTGGCGTTGATGTTGGTTCAAGGTTTGTTCAAACCCTATTGACACTCAGGTAACCACAAGGCTATTGATTTTTGTCGTTGCTTCTTTCTGTTATGTTTGCTTTCTGTTTCGACAGGCTATGTTGCCCTAACTTACATGTTAGTTGTGCTATGCAGGTGGCTCATGTGCTGGTGTCGAGGGCTCGGACTTGGTGGCTTGCCGTGTCTCTAGTATTCGGTCTCAGCCCTTGTTTGAAATGGGTAGGACCATTCCCTTCAGTGTCCCCTGGTGCCTATTTGAGGCTGTTGTTTGTCGAATTAATTTATAGTTGTCTTATCTGTAGGCTATGTAGGATTGTCGTTCTTTTCTTCAGGTCTTCACCACTGTATTCTGTAGTCAGTCTTGCAGTTCTTATATTTTTGTAGTGGTCGCAGTCTTTATATCTAGCCCTATAGTCTAGCCTCTATTCTCGTTCTTGCTTGGTCATGTTGACCGAGGGTTTCTAGTCCTTTCTCCTACAGATGAGAAGGGACTCGAAGAAACCTGGAACTAGGTGTCTATATATTGAATGTAAATATGGAAAAGCAGGGAACTTGAAATACTAATTCTCTTTGACAATTATTTGTGTAATGTTTTCATTACATGTAAGCACATTTAGATTAAAAAAAATTTTGTTACTGAATGTTAAATTGTTTTGGTCTGCGAGTACCTTTGATTATGCATGGTAAAAAGTCGATTTATGGGTATGCGCACAGTTCCTGTTTTCCTTCCTCGCTCCTAGTTGTTTATGCTGGCACAATCTTCATATTCGTTCTCCTTTTATAGTTTGCACACATGCACATCTACAGAAAATGATTCATGAAACAGTGTTTTTGATTACCTGAAAATAACAATGTTTGTTCTTCTGGTTTACGCTTGACAGCAAACTTTTACAATCTCAATATGTTTCTATTTTTCTCTATCTGGGCAGCAACCCCGTGCCTTATATGAAATGTCTTTTTTAATATTTCAGGTAGCCTCATTCAGTTGAGGAACTACCTGCGGTTACATTGCACTGTTAGATTTCCTGTTAGGTTGTCAAACTTTTTTTGTTTTGTTAAACTCACGTTCAGAACTAAAAAGAAATAGAAACAAAGAAAAGAAATTTACAATGGTTGTAACAACCTTCTTTGAAAAAAAAGTTAACAGTAAAATAAATCAAAGTGAAATTTTCTGGAAGGTGCTTTAGGCAGCCTGTCCACCTGTCGCCTCGCCATTGGATGCTCCTGCATGAGGCTCCCAGGGTGAAAGAATCTCATGGCTCCTTTCCATGAGCTCTTCAATTGTATATCCGGCGCGTTGAATCTGTCTGAAATCCATCTAGGTGTTGTCCTCTATCAGACAGCCCTTCCACTTGACCAAGTACTACAAGTACTCCTTCCGGTGTGTCTGCCAAGCTACCTGAGTGTCCAGTATTTGGTCAATCTCTAAAGGCTTGGTTGTGGGCAGCTGCTTGATCCATGTCCCTATCTCTTCGTCTCCCTGGGTGTCCCGTGTGTGACAGTTTGAATCTTCCTATGTGTCTGCAGAAACATAGGGGTATAGGTCTGCGACATCGAAAACGGGCGAGATCCCAATCCCTGATGGTAATTGCAGTTTGTAGGCATTTGCAGAGAATTTTCGTAAAATTCGGCAAGGCCCTATCCTTTTGAATTTCAACTTATTGTACGCTCCTTTGGGGAACCTTTCCTTTCATAGATGCGCCAGTACCAAATCTCCTATATCAAACTGCACTTCCCGGCGCTTCAAATCTACCTTTTGTTTATATTTTTGACTGTTGTTCTGTAACTTAGCTTTTACCTGCTCATGAAGTTCACCAATCATCTTGGTGAATTCTTCTCCTTCAGCACTCTTCCGTTCCGACTGACCCAGCTCTTGTAATTTGTGCACTCCTCGAGGGTGCATGGCATATAGGATTTGGAAAGGGCTTCTGCCTGTGCTCCTGTTTAGAGAGTCGTTATAAGCTAACTCTACCTGGGCGAGTACGCGATCCCACTGTTGTGAATTCTCTCTAATGAGGCTACATAGAAGATTTCCCAGACTTCGGTTTACCACTTCAGTTTACCCGTTGTTCTGTGGATGATACACTGAATTGAAATTCAGTTTAGTGTCCAATTTCTTCCATAAAGTCTGCTAGAAATGACCTGTAAACTTCACGTCCCTATCTGAAAGAATAGATGTCGGTAAGCCATGTAACCTGATAATTTATGTAAAGAATAGGTGGGCTACATGCGTGGCATCGCTGGTCTTCTTGCAAGGGATAAAATGCGCCATCTTTGTAAAGCGGTCCACCACTACCATAATTGAATCGTATCCTTTCTGTGTCCTTGGCAAACCCAAAACAAAATCTAAACTAACCGAATCCCAAGGTTTGTTTGGAACAAGCAATGATGTGTATAATCCCGCATTCTAACTATGTCCCTTTGCCAGTTGACACATCTTGCATCTAGCTACATATCGTTGCATGTCTCGACGCATCCTAGGCCAATAATAAAAATGACTTACTTGGTCCAATGTCTTGTCTACGCCAAAATGTCCGGCTAGACCTCCATTGTGCTTCTCCTAGATTAGATTTTCCCTCATTGAACACTCTGGAATGCACAACTGTCCACCCTTGAACAACAATCCTTCCTGCAAGTTAAAATCTAACCACAAGCTGTTGTCCCTCAACAACGAATTCTGGTAAGCTTCGTATGCTTCACGAAAATCTGCATATGTCTCGTATAGATCCTTAAGATGCTCAAAACCCAACACCTATATTCTCCTCTCCTGCATGATCAAACTTCTCCGACTTAGTGTGTCTGCCACCTTATTGGCCTATCCACTGATGTGATTTAACACAAACGTGAAACTTTGGAAATATTCCACCCATTTTGCATGTTTGTGGTTTAATTTGTACTACTACATAATATATTGCAGAGCAGAATTATCCGAAAATAGGATGAATTCATTTCCCAACAAATAGTGTCTCCAATATTTCAGTGCTTGTACTACTGCGTAGAATTCCTTATCATAGTATGAATATTTCTGTCTTTTCTCATTCAATTTTTCACTAAAATAGGCCACCGATTTATCCTCTTGACTCAGTGCTGCCCCAATGGCTGTCCCACTGGCATCGCAACGAACTTGAAAAAGTTTGTTAAAATCCGACAACCGTAAAACAGGGCGTTCAGTAATTTTTTTTTATAGCAGCTGAAAACTCTTTTCAGCTGAATCAGTCCAATGAAATGGCTGATTGGCCTTCTTGAAAATCTCTACCATGGGCGTGCAAATACCGCTAAAATCCCTTATAAACTTCCTGTAAAAACTTGCTAGCCCATGAAAACTTCGTACTTGAAATAAACTCTTTGGGGATGGCCAGTTGACTATGCCTGCAATCTTTTCTGAATCCATCTTCAATTCATTTTCTGAGATCATGAACCCCAAGTAAATCAATTCCTTCTTGAAAAACGTGCATTTCTTCAAATTTAACAACGATTTCTTTTGCTGTAATTTTTCTAAGACACACCTGATGTGTCTGAAATGTTCCCCCTTGGTCTTACTGAAAAATAAGAATATCGTCCAAGTATACAATAACGAACTTCCCGATGTATTCTTTCAGCATTTCGTTCATCAAGCACATGAACGTACTACGTGCATTACTCAATCTGAATGGCATGACCAGCCATTCATACAGGCCCTCGTTGGTCTTAAAAGCAGTCTTCCACTCATCGCCTTCTCGAATCCATATCTGATGATAACCACTTTTCAAATCAATCTTGGAAAAGTAAGCTGCTCCACATAAACAGTCCATCATATCGTCCATGCATGGTAAAGGAAACCTGTACCTAATAGTAATCTTATTAAATGCTTGGGAATCGGTACACATTCGCCACTCCCCTCCTTTCTTGGGAGCCAAAAATGTTGGTACTGCACACGAACTTAGGCTTTCTCGAATCAATCCCTTATCCAACAATTCTTGTACCTGTTTTCTAATCTCCTCATTGTCTTTCGGACTCATGCGATAAGCGGCTTTGTTGGGTAAGCTAGCTCCTAGTATAAAATTGATATGGTGGCTGATACTCCGTTTGGAGGTAACTTATCTAGCAATTCGTCCGCTACTATATCGCTGAATTCATGCAACATATCTTGGATTTCTTCCAGTAAATCCTTAATTTCAGTATGAACTAACACTGGCCTTAGCCTCCATACGACTGCAAATTTAATCTCTTCATCTCCCAACTGTTGTAGGAACTCTTTCCTCCCTAGCAACAAGGCTTTCAACCCACTACTTTCTGTTGTAGCTTCTTCCTTCATGGGCACCCATGTGTGTTTGACCCCATCTTTCACAAACTCATAGCAATTTGTTTTTCCATCGTGTACCACCTTCTTGTCATACTGCCGAGGTCTTCCCAGCAGTATATGGCATACATCCATCAGCATAATGTCACATGTCACTTTATCGTTATATTTGCCAATATGAAATTCC
>APFE030264531.1:0-13991 GCA_000404065.3 Pinus taeda
GGACAATAGGGGCACAACAATAACAATAAGGGATACAATGACAATAGTAATGGGGGAATCATTTGTATTATAGGGACCTAAAAGAATGGAAAAGGGCTTTTCATTGTCCTTCCAACTATAAGCATTTATGCTATTTTGTCTCGTAACTTGCTACCCACGCGCCAGGTCCATAGTCTGAGATTTAAAATTCAGTGGAAATACAATAGTTGAGTAGAGAAAATGATATCACTTTAAAGTGGTTTATTAGCTAAAGAAAAGCATCAATGGTTTCTTTTTTGTAGTAAGCACCAGTGGTTTATCAGTCCCAACAAGAACTGATGCCTCATTGTACAAGTGGTTTCTTAGCTAGAGACAATCATTGGTGGTTTATCAATCCTAGCAAGCACTAGTGGTTTATCAGTCCCAATAAGAGCCTAGTATGTTCATTCAATTTAACTCCACACTCAAGCTTGGGAATACTAGGTAAAACTAGAAATTTAGTAGAAACAATATAGTGCAGAAGAATTCTCTCTATGAGCTATTACCAACATTGGTTTTTCCACAAAAATTCTTAAGAAAAACCCAAATTTAACCCCCTTCTTGAGTTTTCCTACCTATTTATGGTTGTGAACTACATCTTGGGTATGGATGGGAGGGAACTTCTTATTCATCTCACATGCCGCCTTTTCCCACACATTAAATTTTCTAGGTGGCACAGGAACTTGGCATGGGCACCACCTAATCAACTTTCCTTTTCATGAACCTAATAACCAATGGTCTTGTCCACTCAGTAGAGATTGTCTAGTCAGATTTAATAACTTGGTTTGGCATTAATTGGGTAATATGGGTATGGTGGTTCCTTTTAGACCCCGTCTCCTTAAAACATTTTTCCATCATCCCTTCTCGTCATATTTCTTGATTTTCAAAAAATAATAAAAAATAATTAATTGGTATTTATAATTAAATTATTGTTATTAATTACCTAAAGCATAGTTATTTAATTAATCCTTTTTATTCCTTAATAAATGATCACTTTGATTCTTGGTTTTGATTAAAAACTTAATCCATAATTAACATTAAACACACATTCATACATTTTGGTACCATGATCAAGACATGAATGGATTTCATCAGTAATAATTTTATTACATTGAAATAAAGTTTTTACCAATGGTCGAATATCATGTTGGGATGCTCAATTATACAAAAACATTTATAAAGGTCATATTCTATGAAATAAATGTTACAAACCCCACCTCATTAAAATAACATCATCCCCAATATTCTTATAAATAAAAAAAGACAACAAATTTGAGCCTTATAGAAACAATTATTTTACATCCATTACATATTAAAGAAAAAGGTGCACAACACTTTCACCTGATCTACATGCTCCAAGATTGCCTAATTGGGTCCGAAGTACTTCCATTGCATGTTGACCTACTCCATTGCTTAGTTACATAGCATGGCCTTCCTCTGGTCCAGCATATACAAAGGTTCAGGCTATAATTCTCCCTCTGACTTCACTTGTATCATAGACTAATTGATCACATGATTAGAACCACACACATACAATTTCAGTAAGGTTATAAGGGATACATCATGTGAATTTATGGTGGGAGGAAAAGCTATTATATAAGCCATTGGTCCCATTCTCTCAAAAATTTGAAATGGTCTGCAAAACCTTGGTGCCAACTTCACACAAGTTAATTCAGAGATACACGTGATCCCCCACTTGAAACTCTCCATGCATTCTCTGGAAATTTGTGTAGCTCTTCTATCTCCTCTTGGTTTCCTTCAACTTCTTCCTGATCATTAGGGGAATTTTGAGGTCTTAAAAAGGTCTCTTAAGGAAAATAATAAAATAATAGTTAAAATAGTAAAACAAGAGTTATGAATTGTTAAAGAAAAAGAAAGGGAACTACTTTTTTTTATTTTATTTTTGGCATATCTCTTTTTAGGTTTACTCAAATGTCAATAGTAGACATTTGTTGGATGTAGAATTAAATTCCACATCCAACATGTACCCACTTTGCATAGCTTTGAGTAGACCCACATTGAAAAAAATGGAAAATACATGAACACACTTTTTTCATGTATTTATTTATTTATGTTAGTCTATTTAGAAGTATGCAGAGTGGGTACTTCTTGGATGTGGAATTTAATTATGCATCCAATGGGTGCTTACACTTAACATTTGAGTAAACCTAAAAGGAGATGAGATGGAAATACAATTAGAAAAAAAAAAATCTTCTTTCCCCTCCAAAATATTCTCCCCTGGGGATGACATCATAATCTTGAATCCTATTGGTTCTTATAAAGTTAATTTTGTTGGCACTTGTTTCTAGGTTTATTTTTAACCTTGAAATCCCCTTAATGGTTAATAAGCTCTTGTTCCATCTCCTTTAACATATTAGGTCTGGGAGTTACCTTGTTTACCAAGTCATCCCAGCTAATGGGTATATTACACCTTCTTCTATACAAAGCCTCAAAGGGGCTCAGCTTTAGCAATTCTTGATAGCCATTATTATAGGAAAATTCAACTAAGAGAAGAAAATATTTCCATTTTTTTTCTGGTGCATAATGTAACTTCTCAACATGTCCACCAACACCATGTCCCCTATCTCGATTTTTCCATCAATTTAAGGATGGTGTGTTGTACTAAATGCCACCTGAGTTCTAAATCTAGCGTATAATTCTTTCCAAAAATTGGATGTGAATTTTTCATCCTGGTATGCTATTATCTTCTTAGGTATGCCATGTAACCTAAATATTTCTTTCTTGAAGATCTACACAATATCAATGGCCTTGTGGGTGTACTTAGTAGGTATGAAGTGAGTTTCCTTGCTCAATTTACCACCACCATGATGGAATCATGTTGTATTAGTGTCTTTGGAAATCCTAGGATGAAGCCCATGGATATGAATTCTCACTTCCACTTCGGGATTGGAATTGGTTGCAATAGTCCAGTCAGATGTCGGCATTCCACCATAACTTGTTGACACTCCAGACAATTAACAATGTAATCCATGACTTATTTTTTCATATATGGCCAATAATACATCTTCTTGATAGTGATAATCATTTTTTTTTTATATTTGTGGTGAGTTGAATAAGGTTTCTTATGAAACTCATCCATAATGAGCTTCTTCAAGTTGTCCATACAGGGTATATACCATTGGTATTTTAACTTAAGTATCCCATCATATGTGTGTGTGTATTTCTTACTTAATGGTCCCTTCGACTCTTTATTCAAAAAATACTTCACATATTGGAATTTTTCGTCCTGTACCAATGCTTCCTTGATCTTTTTCATGATGCTCAATTTACAAGAACATATGGCTACCAAGAGGTTTACTTGCAGATTTCTGCTAAGAACATCGATCACCTTATTCTCTTTACCCTAGATATACTTGATTTCAAAGTCAAATTCACTAATGAGGGCTAACTGTCTAGCTTGTATTGCATTCAATTTAGGATGCTCAAACAAATATTTCAGCCCTACATGGTCTAAAATTAACATGAATTTTCATTTGATCAAATAACGTCTCCACATTTTTATTGAAGGAATGATTGTTGCAAGTTCTATTTCATGGGTGACATAATTTCTTTCATTCTCATTTAACTTCCTTGATTCATAGTAGATTGCATTTCCTTCCCACATTAGTACTCTCCCCAATCATTCTTTACAAGCATCCATGCAAACTACTAAGTCTTTCTCCAGATCAACAATTCTCAAGATTAGTGCATGCGTGAGAAAATGATTGAGTTTCTCAAATCTAGTTGTGCACTCTCATGTCCATTGAAAATTTACCCCTTCCCTTTGCAGAGCTATGATTGGGTGCCCAATTTTCAAAAAATCTTGGATGAATCTTCATTAATATCTAAGAAACCCATAAAATATCTAACTTCTATGATATTTATGGCAATGGGACTCTCCATGATGGCCTTTAACTTATCAGGGTTCAAAATTACACTTTATTTTTAGATCGCGTGCCCAAAATATCAAACTTGCGTCTTAAAGAACTCATATTTACCGAGTTTAACATATAAGTTGTGTTCCCTCAACAACTATAATATTTCCTTCAAGTGTTCCATGTGTTCCTCTCTAGTTTTTTAGAATATTAGAATATTATCAATAAATACTAACACAAACTTGTCAAGGTATCAACTAAGCACATTATTCATTAAGCACATAAACATGGTTGGTGAAATTGTAAATACGAATGGTTCCACAATAAAATTGTAGTGTCAGTATCTTGTTCTGAATGTTGTCTTATGAATGTATTCATTTTTAATCCCAACTTGGCGATATCCCAACCTTAAATCATTTTTTGAAAACATGTAACTCATCTTAGTTGGTCAATAAGTCATTGATTCTTAGTAGTGGATATTTATTCCTTATTATTTCTTTGTTCAACTATATGTAGTCAATGTATAGATGCAATGTGTTATCGTTCTTCTTCACAAATAGAACTAGTGCTCCCTAGGGTGGCACACTAGGTATGGAATACCCCTTATCCAACCACTCCTTTATCCGCAGTTTCAATTCCACTAGTTTAGGGATGCTCATGCAATATGGTGTCTTAGAGACTGGCACTGAACCACAAATTAGCTTGATAGAGAAATTTATGTCTCTCTTAGGTGGTAACCCTAGTTTTTCATCTAGAAATACATCATTGTACTATTGTAAAATGAGGTGATCCTCAAGTTCAATATTACTACCTTTTGTTACATTGTTTACCTAAATCAAGAATAAAGTACATCCTTTCGACTACATTTATTTTCTTATAATGTTGGAATCTATCCGATAGAAATACGATTTTTCTTTCCTTGTAGTGTTCTTCCCTTGCCTTCATCATCAAGACACTATAGTCGACCTTGGTCTTGTGTGTTGCTAGTTAGTCCATACCAATTAATACATCATATGGAGCCAACATAAGGATTTTGAGGTTCAAAGTTGTAGATATGCCATCATGTTCTAGGTGGCATTATTCCACTAATTTTGTTACTTTCTTCTTAGCTCCTATGGCTAACTGCATCATCCATGGCTTGGTATGTTCTTTATTTTGCATGGTGCAATTTTTTACAACTTTAGGGATAATATTACTAAGGTTAGATCTTGTATCAATTAAATTTGAAACGGTTTGGTTAATGAACTAACCTTCCATCTTGATGACTAAGGCATGATTATTCACTTGGTGATGAAAAAATTTGGCATAAATATAAGGCATACTCTGAGGCGCGTAATTCACCATCATCTCCTCTTCTATGTTGTATAAGCTTTTTTCATTATGCTTTTGCGGTTGAGGGAAATCCCTTCATAGGTGGTTTCTTATAGAGTTTCAACATTGAAGTTTCTTGTACCCTCGACTTCTTCTCGTACTAGCTTGGAGGATTTCTCTCTATTAGCAAAATACATCCATTAGAATTCACCTTTGGAATAAGTGGTGAATTTTTTTCCTTTCCCCGTCTGCTTATACCAATAGTATTTTGATTCTTTCCCTTTGAAATTTCTCTAGTCTTTCCTCTTCCAATTGATCTAATTCTAAGTCTTATGTTGGATTGTTCATAATAATAACTGGTTTTCAAGATAGTTACCTCTAACATTTTGGGTTCATCGAACTCAATTCTATCTCTAAATGCTTTAAATAACCCAATGAGGTATATTTGAATATTTATTTGTGTACTCATCTGCAGTAAGTTGTCCCAACTTGAGCTCATGAAATACCTTAATATTATTATCGTAATACCTATCTGGCATATAATTCTCCTGAAAATATTTTTCAAATTCATTCCATGACAAATCCTTTTCTCTAATTTCTTTAACGTTTCTTAGGTCCTCCCACCATATATCTTCATTTTCGTTTAAGTTCAAAATTGCTACCATGGATTTCATTCTTTCTGAGTAATCATGTAGCCTAAATTATTTCTTCATCTCCAACAACTAGGCCTCCACCTCTTCAACTTTAGTATTCTCTCCATTAAAGATGGGGGGGATTTCTTCCTTATTCCTCCGATATTCAACCTTTGTCACTCCTTCCTTTTCGATAATGTCTTCAAGTTTCATCCCTTGATGATTGATTAGGGTGCTTTGGAGTTTCTCCCCTCACAGTATCTTCACTAACTTTCTTCTACCTTTTTATTTAATATTATGTACTTTATTAACTTCAAATCCATGACTTTCTATTTGAGTTTGTCTTTGCCTAGATTTGCATTTGTCAAGATAGATAGCACTAGGATAATATTATTTTTTCCTTTGTAAGTTTGATTGACTTTGCAAGATCATTACATTCACTATTGCTTGTTTCTCCTAAGCCCTGATGATTTTTTCGCCATTTGCTTTGCAACTTGTTATATCAATCTTAAGACTTTTGAGATTTTCCATCAAATTAAAAGAATTTTCCTCCCTTTCCTTAATGGATTCGTCCTCTTGATCATATTGATCTCTTTTTGTACTATATTACACCATCGTATTGCTCATCTTTTATTTTCTAGATGAAATGTGTGCTTCCTTATGTCACAGACATTTTTTGGCACTGCAACCCCAATCATATATGTCCATAAACCAAGGGCTTCTGAGTCCCTAAAAGTGTTGTTTGATGCCCTAAAGGAACAATGTTAGCTGATTACATCATCTCCCAGGAGTTCTCCATAGAAAACTGCTCAAAACTGGTCAAAACTGGACCATACAGGTTGCTCAGTGCTAAGGGTGCGATGCATCTCACCTGCTCAGTGCAAAAAATGGGATGCATACTAGAAAGCCCTTCTGTAGGGTGCGATGGGCAAGAATGGACAAATGGCAGAGAAAATTTGCGAGGTGGATGATCATGGAATCTTCCATAAACTTCTCTTATGACACTTGCCTCTCTAAATTCGTCCAGGGATGAGTAAGAGATCATCAATCTCCAAGTGGAATCAAGAACTACCAGAGAGAAGACACTAATCAAAATCCCAGAAGCTGACTCACTCCCCTGTAATCATCTATATATGGATCCCTCATCCCAGAGATCCAGGGGCTGGAATTTTGTATCTTGTAAGGAAGTGTTGTTGGTTTCCTGGGGAACAATCTAGTGTTGGGTGATTAAGATTTTCATGAGGTGAAGAAGGGCTTCAATGCTGGAGGATGACGCGGATCAGATCAATGAGTTGTAATCCTCTCTTCTAATCTTTACGTCAATAAAGCCATTCAAGTTTTCCTCCACATTCTTGTATGTCTGATTATATATGCATTTGTGTGGTCAATATATATATGGTCCTATATTGTTTATGATTGTAGATCTCTGTACTTTGAAGGTATTATGCTTCTTTGACTTTACAGGTACTCTTTGAAGCGGAGTGGTCAAGGAAAGAGCAGCAAGAATCTATCAGTGAGGAGAAGGAACAAGCAAGGAACCAAGCGAAAGATTGAGGTTGGCATTCTTTGCTCCTCTCCTATCTACTTCTCATAAAGGAAAACTAAAATAGCTTTAATTTGTTTGTTTCTAAGATAGCTACCCGTCTTAGTGGGACTAGCAGCTCTGCATAGACACTAGATTTCCCGATAACACCTTATATGTTGTCAAACACGTGTAACCATAAGTAAAATTTGACATAAATACATCAATTCGTCAACTCATTCTTAAGGCTTATTTAGATTTCATGTTAACTGAAATTTTTTCAAACATATCAACATGCTAACAAGAGTATTCATTCATATTATTTTTAATTTCAGTTTCTAAGGTATATTTAATTTTATGCGTGAAACTTTATTTTTCGAGGCCCATTTACTCCAAGTGTTGTATCTAGGCTCTAATACCACTTTGTAATGCTACCTACCATTCACTTGTGAGAATATCAGCTTCGGGAGGTGTTACTAACAGTTTAACTCTAATTTCGCAATGTTTAATAATGGAATAGGTTACAAGATTCCATTTTCTAAAAACTTGCAGAATTAGATGTTATGTTGCCCTTATGCCCAACTTGGTGAGAGATTTTTTTTGATGTAATTTTTTCATCGAGACGAATCCAAAATTGAAAATATCACTTAAAAGGAAAATATGTCTTAATAATGTTGGCCACATTAACCTTCACATTCCATGTGGTTCCTCTAAGATTTCTCTTTTTAATTTTACCTTGTGGGCCAACATTCCTACTGCATAAACTCAAGACTTAACCAATGTATATGTATAAATGTACATATCTGTCCTTGTGTGTGTACATTACAGGTAGTAGGTCTGCATCATATATCATTGTGTAAACAATTGACATCATATATGAAACCTATAAAAAACTATAAGAATTAAATTCCCATGGGATACATTATGAAAATATTTCATATTTGTCAAAACTTAATATATTATATTGATACCACACAATAATTGCATGTTGATCATATCAATCACACACATGCACACACATATATATAATACCCAATCAAAACCAAATGTTAGCCCCACCTATACTTGATGCTATTATATAGAATTGTGATGAACCCACAGTTGATCCACCATTGGTTCCTCCCCTTTATCATACTTGGCATTAGTCATACCCAAACATAGTTGTGTATGAATGTGGGGGAAACATAATCTCTATGGGTGGAAATTTGATAATGGGACAGACCCACCTATCACCCCATCAAGGGTCAAGAGTTTTGAGCCCTAGCTAACTTGTTAACTCTTCACAATGTTGATGACCAAATTATCCACTCATTGCGATGGATCCACCCATTTCCCCATTAGGGGTTAAGGGTCCCAAGCTTCTACATAATGGTTAATATTACATTGTGTTGAGTGTTAGATGCATTAGGACCCACCCCATCACTCATTGGGGATTGGGTGTCCAAATGGGTATATGCAATATTTGATGCTTTAAATAAAATCGATGGAAAATAAATAAGGGACCCACCCATCGCCTATTGGGGGTCGAGTGTTAGGGCATCGACTTGGCATCATAACAAATGAGTGCCTGTGATGATCCACTAACTCAGGGAGAGTCAAAAACAAAATTTTGGAATGACGAGCAAGTTAGCCGATGGGCACGTTTAACCTAACTTACACGTGGAGGGTGAACCAGAGGGTGCACGCATGCAGTAAGATGGGGCACCCGAGTGTGTTCAACTACAATCTGTGATGAATCATAGTAGCAGGCGCCTACCCAACATGATAAGTGTGATTTGTAATGGGCATGTGGATGAGCATGCAGACAAGGCGTGCAGATGAGTGTACGACATGGGCATGCTATGTGCAAGCAACCAAGGCATGCGATGGGTAGGAGCGTGTAGATGAGCATAGAGTGTCCACTCGAACACACAAGGTCTAACTCAAAGGTCAAGTTGAAGGGGCGCGTTTAAGGGGCATATGGACATGTCAGTTGGGAAACATTTTTAGGCCGAACCACACATGTCAAATGGACACGATCCTTGGTTAAATCACATGGGAGGAAGGCATATTAATAAACAAAGATGGAATTTTATTGAGGAACAACTAAGCAACTCGTTCAAGAATTTCAAAGCAAAGGGAAAAATAAAATGAGACCGCATGAACTGAATAAGGGCACAGGAAAACCATGGGTAGAGTGACGCTTGTTCAGGCGACCCGCAGGGTGGCAAAGTATTTGTTGGGTGAAATTCAAGGTTTTTGTGAGTGACAGTGAAAATAAGGTTTAACATGGCCGCATGTCGAACACATAATGGGTCGTAGGATGAATGTGGGTGTACAATGAATGCAGAGGGGGATGCAGGCTGAACGTGGGCACATACTGAATGCATGGTGGGCTGATGTTGAATGTGGGTGTAGGCCAAACATAGGGTGGACCACTGCTACACATGGGCATGGGCTGAATGTAGAGTGGGACACTGTTGCATGAGGTAACTGGGCATAGGATAAACGATTGGTTGGGACACTGTTGCACGAAGGGTAGGGCATGTTGAGGCAGAAGTGAAAAATGCTCCATGAGTTTGAGAAAAGTTGGGAAGGCCTGTATGACACGTTGCACAAATTGTAAAGGTTGTAATTTTTGTAAAATAAATTACATAATTTATAATTGCACGAACTATTGAGATTTTCCCCTCCCTTGATGTTTATAAGTACATTTTTGTTTTGTACATGTTATTTCTATTGCACATTGAAGATAATTGAAAGTTAATTTTGCTACATTTGTAAAGAAAAAGTGAACACTTGAAAATTTAACTAAGTGTTGAAGGTAGGCATAGTTTGTAAACTTGAGTAGTGATGAAACGAAAAAGTTAGGTGGTGACACACCATACTCATGAGTGGATTATAGTCACCACTGGCATGGGGCCGTGATAGATGGTATCAGAGCTCGTTTTATAGAAAGTGAGGTTTGTTGACTAGTGGTTGGTCGTAGTGTGACATAGGCGAAGTATGGCCAAGGCAAGGCAACAAGTTAGGGCTGAGCTAAAAAAAGACATAGTTTATGGTCGCGACACGTTCACAAAGTAAAATGATGGCAAGTGCTGAAGAGGAACAATATAGGTCAATCTATCATGGATTCCAAGACAATTGTCATGAATAAAATGTTGGATCAAATGGATGAGTTGAACACAAAGATGAATGCACTTGAAGTAGAATATGTTGAAATTAGAGAGAATTTCACTGAGCAAGGGGAGAGTCATTATGACCTCAAGATGTGGTATGAGTATCTTGCATGGAGATATGAGTAAAATGTAAATTAATTCAAAGGATTTGAAGCTATAAAGGATCAAGGCATGGATGAGATCACAAAACTATAAAAGAGCATTTTTGAAGCTCTGGATGAGATTGTGATTTTGAAGAAAGCATTGGGGCAAGGTTCGATTGGAGGAGCTTCCCACATCAAGATAAAAGAACTAGATTTGTATGATGGGATGAGAAGCACGAAGACACTTGGAAACATTATGTGGGATATGGAGAAATACCTTGAATGGTTGGAAATTACAGCAGAGGATGCCAAATTAAAGTTTTCTTCCCAATTCCTTACAAAGGATGCCAAGTTGTGGTGGAGATGGAGAGTGTATCGGATTTCCCATGGCAATGTTGAGGACATATCTACTTGGGAATAAATGAAGGAAGCACTGTTGATGCATTTTAACCCACAATATGAGACATGGGATGCACAAACAAAGATCAAGTATATTAAGAAAACTGAGAGTCTACAAGTTGAATAATGAGAATTTGTGAGTGTGGTATTGGAGCTACCTAACATGGTGGAGAAAGATAAGGTTTTCAACTTCATCATTGGATTGAAACCTTGGGCATGCAATGAGGTGAAGCATCAGAAGATCAAAACACTTGAGGAAGCATTTTCTTAGTTGATAGGTTAGTAGAGCATTAAGATGAGGGGATTGAAGAAAAGAAGAAGAAGTATGACAAATTGAAAGAAAAACCTTCAAAAGAAGATGATGTGAGATAAGGTGGTAAACCAAAGGCAAAGAAACCTTTGAAGTGCTCATTATGTGAGGGTGATCATACGGTGAAGAATTTTCCTTCAATATTGAAGATTGCAACTATTACACAGTCAGATGGAAAGAAGAAGGAGGAATCAATGATTGGGGTAATGCATATTTTTGGTGTTGTAGCAACTACGGACGCTATCCCAAAGAGCGGTCCTGAGAGAAATAAGTTGGAGTATGTTGAGATGAAAGTTGGGTAGGGCACATTGCACACCATGGTGGATAGTGGTGCAACCCATAACTTCATGAGAGAGGAGGCATCAAGAAAATTTGGGCTGAAGTTCATTCAAACTCAAGCTCATCTCAAGGCAGTGAACTCTCCACCAGACTAAAGCATTGGTGTGGTAGAAGTTGTGGAGGTGAAGATCAGTGAATTGAAAGGGAAATTTGACTTCACAAGTGTACAAAAAGATGATTAAAAAACACTTTTTGGTATAGAATTCATGAAGTAGAATGAGACTATGATCATGCCAAATTTGAGGAAGTTGTATACTTACGATGGAAGGGAAGATGTACCTTTGGGTGTCCCTACCATGGAAGCCACGATGGGAAAATGTAAGATAACAACGAAGGGTGTGGAAGAGATCAAGCGAAATGAAGAAGTTTATGAGAGGTTAAACCAAATGGAGGAAAAACTCATGGAGTAGTTAGATATCATTAGATAATTGTCCGATAATGTTCCATACTTAACAAATAGACTAGAGGTAGTGGAATAATGCACTGATTCTAAAAAGGAAACCTTACAATAGGAGGATCAAGAGGCATACATGCAGAGATTAAAAGAGGAGGATGTTGAAACTCGGATTGAGATGTTAGAACATGATGAGGTTGGAGATGGAAGGCCACCAACCTTCCCATCCCCACCATATTTGTAGACTTAGCATGAAGGATGGCCTCATTTTCATATATTGAGGGAAATGAGACCCCTTGATATGATGAGCAAGCTATGGAGGCAAGATAGATACGATTGATAACAAGATGTGATGATAGTCATGATGATGTTAGATGCATGTGTTCTTGTAGAGGATACGCTATGATCAGATTAGCTACTCGAGTATTCACCATCATGAGGGGATCAAACATGATGTTCTTGCATAGTTACAATGAGAGATGGGCATGGAGCAGGTCATAGGTAGAGCTATTTGGTTTCCGACATGATGGTCTTGGCAATGGAGTTTTCCGAGATGGTGTTGTCGAGGGAGACAACCTTTTTAGAGTGGGGGAGGATGTTAGGGCCTCGAGCTGGCATCACGACCAACGAGCACCCATGATGACCCACTAACTTGGGGAGAGTAAAAAAACCGAAGGTTAGACTAATGGGTGATTTCAGTGGTGGGTGAGTTTAATCGAACATACATGTGGAGGGAAAGTTGGGTGGTGCTAGCCCACACTGAGGTGGGGCACCCAAACGTGTTCAAATGAGATGTGAAATGAGTCATGGTGGCGAGCATGCCATAGTGGTGGGTGCCCACCCAACATGATGAGAACAACTTGTAGTAGGTGTACGAACGGGTGTGCAGACAAGTGTGTGTACGAGTGTGTGGATGACGCATGCAGACTGGTGTGAAATGTGTGAGAAACCAAGGTGTGTGATGGGTAGGAGTGTGTGAATGAGCATAGGGTGTCAACCCCAATGCACAAGGGTCAGCTCAAATGTCAAGTTCAAGGGGCACGTTTAAGGGGCATATGGACATGTCAGTTGGGCAACACATTTAGGCTGATCCAGGCATGGTGGATGGATGTGACCCTTGGTTAAATCGCATGGGAGAAAGGTTTATTAATAAACGAAGATGGCATTTCATTGAGGAACAAAAAAGAAACTCATTCAATCATTTTAGAGTAGAGGGCGAACTAAAAGGAGACTGGAGGAACCAAATAAGGGCATCAGAAAACCATGGGCAGAGTGAGGCTCAATTAGACAAGCCACAAGGTTACAAAGTATCTTTGCGAGGAATTCGTGGTTTCTGTGAGCCACATAGTGAACAAGGTTGAACGTGGGTGCATGCCAAACGTAGAATGGGCCATAGGATGAATGTGGATGCAGACTAAACATAGATTGGGTCGTAGGATGAACATGGGTGAGGAATGAACGTAGGGTGGGCAATTGTTGAATGTGGGCACGGGTAGAACGCAGGGTGGGATACTGTTGCATGTGGGTATGGGATGAACGTAGAGTGGGCCACTACTGCATGAGAGAGCTAGGCACATGCTGAATGACTGGTTGGGCCACTGTTGCATGAAGGGAAGGGCACGTTCAAGTAGAAGTGCAGAACATTGCACGAGTTTGGGAAACTTTGGGCAGGCCCATACAACATGTTGCATAAATTGTAATGGTTGTAATTTTCATAAAATAAATTGTAGAAATTACAATTGGGTGAGCTTTTGGGAGTTTTCCCTCCCTTGATGTTTATAAGTACATTGTTTTTTTGTACATGTTATTTCATTGCACATTGAAGATACTTGAAAGTTAATTTCATTGCATTTTTAAAGAAGAAGTGAACACTTGAAAATTTAAATAAGTGTTCAAGGTAGGCATAGCTGGTAAACTTGAGTAGTGGTGAAATGAAAAATTTAGGTGGTG